>QZGG01002896.1:0-30308 GCA_006409495.1 Sedum album
TCTAGGGTTAAGAAGTAGTTGAAAGTTGTAGACATAAATATGATACTCTAATTTATTTTTGATAATATTTTATATTTTGGTTTGATGGCATAAAGAAGTATACACAGCTAAATATTTATTGGAATCAGGATTAGCCAGCCCTGTGAGTTGTGATTAATAAGACCCTACTTTGACATTTTTTACATATACTAGTATTTCATGGATAATTCAATTTGTGATTATTATTAGTTAATATAGTCATAAATATTATTCTATGATATAATTGATCTCTGAAATGTGATTTCATGAGTATAGTTAAGGGTAAAATAGGCAAAAATGTTGCTTCAAAAAGAAATCATAGATGTTTGAGTTTTATAAGTTGTGTAGACATTCGTTATATGTTGATACATACATATAAGCATTAGGGTCTCGACGAACTTTTTATGGGGTATGTCTAGTCCGTGAACGATGTGGAATAAATTAAAAAAACTTTTCATAGCTATATAAGGCTGAATATCTAGCTAACAATAATTAGTGAACCTTCTTTTCAGCTGAAGAACTACAAATCAAAGAACTCATCCCTGCATATTTGGATCCTAATTTGAAACCAGAGGACCTCATCACAGGCGTAAGTTTTGCTTCTGGAGCCTCTGGGTATGATCCTCTGACGCCCAAAATTGCGGTAAGCATATTTTCATTATTTTTACTTTAAAAATAATTTAAACTAAAGTTTATATCAGGAAGAGACCTTGTTATTATTGATCATAGGCCAATCAACATTTAAACGAGACCTTGTTATCCGATACCTACTAATTTATAGTAGAGATTTATCAACTACATAAAAAGAAACAATCGATAATGATAATATACAAGATACTATATGGATAACGGATTCAAATCTAGTAATTTACAACAGGTCAAAACTACGTAGTTTTGTTAAATAGTACATCTAAAACTACGTAAAATTATAGTAAATAACCTCAATGCGACATTGTTTTAATTCTCAAAGCAATTAGCTGCGCTACACCGGATACAGATACGGATCCATGGACAACATGATTGGTTAATTATTGATCTAATAAACTTTTAACATTTATAATGTTTTCTTACATTTTCCTTTATCATCAGTCTGTTATATCGCTATCACAACAATTGAGCTACTTTAAAGAGTACATATCAAAGCTCAAGGCCTTAGTAGGTGAAGACCGAACAAACTACATCCTTGCAAGAAGCCTAGTCCTTGTGGTGGCCGGTAGCGATGACTTAGCCAATACATACTTCATTGCACGTGTTAGACAAGCTCAGTATGATATTCCAGCTTACACTGATCTTATGGCCAATGAAGCTGCTAAATTTTATGAGGTAATCACAACATTTTCTGCACATTACTTATGTACTGAATCTACGTGATGCGCAAATGATCGGTTTAAAAGCAAGGATATATTTACGTTGACAGAATTTATACAAGATGGGAGCGAGGAGGATCGGAGTATTTGGTGCTCCGCCGATAGGATGTCTTCCATCACAAAGAACTCTAGCTGGTGCATTTCATGGAAGACCTTGTATTAAATCTTACAATGAAGCTGCTCAGTTATATAACTCGAAACTGGAAAGAGTAATAGACACATTCAACAAGAGAAATACTGATGCAACAGCTCATGTTTTTGCAATCTACAATCCACTTTTAGATCTTATTCAAAACCCGGCAAGAATGGTAAGCCTTCTTAGATTCATGTTACAATCCATCTCTTAGAATAAAATATGTTCTGTTTTAACACCTGATAATGTTTGGCTTCTTTTGCAGGATTTGAAGTTATAGATAAAGGATGTTGCGGTACTGGAGATATCGAAGTTTCCGTTTTATGCAACAGGCTAAATCCATTGCAGACATGCCCCGATCCCACAAAATATGTTTTTTGGGATAGTTATCATCCTACAGAAGCTGCATACAAACTCCTAGTTGATAGAATTCTCAAGAAAGACATCTCTGTATTTTACTGATCTACAAATATCAATTGATTGCAAACAACTCAATCATAAATTGTGTGTAACATTAATATGCATCAAAAATCATTACTAGCGAAAACAACTGTACTTTTTTTGTCCTCCCATTTGTAACCAAAAGGTTTGCACTGAGTTATTGTCATGAAAATCCTAAATTTAACTAGCATTGCTTGTTCTTTTTAGTTTCTATTTGTACTTTTTTCTCATTAGATTCGATATGATCAATCAGCTTTCACTAGTAGAAAACACAAGAACTGTAACAATAGGAGAGAAATTCATTCATGATCAACTTTTTTGTCGATGCGGAATAACTTGTCAGCTGACATTCTATAATATTCGACAGATCCATCAACTGTTCAATATATATACTTGACAGCTATGTATAGTTATTGATCTGAATAAGTTAAACCTGCCCAGTTGAGATAAATATTTAAAGATGGATGGTTTTGACACAACATGCATTTATTTTGTTAGCATCTTTACCGGTGCAAGTACCTTTCGGCTCATCCCATAAAACATTTTTAAAACACGTTTTGGGTGTAACTCATTACCTAGTAATAGTTACAGTTCACCATGTTGACTCATCTTATATAGCTTGAAAAGATTCACTCGAACACTGCATTCGAGGTTTCTCCGAAACTCCAGGTTTTTGTCACTTAAAAGTTACACAAGTGCAAAAATGCTAGTTTTTTGCAGGGTTATTGCAGTGTTTGTCTTGTGTTGTACTTGTGTAGAATCAGCTATTAGCATTCCTGAGGATAAAAAATTTCCAGCATTGCTGATGTTTGGTGACTCCATCGCGGATCCTGGCAATAACAACAACATGATAACACCATCTAAGGCGGATTTTCTTCCTAATGGGAAGGACTTTAAGGGAGGAATACCATCCGGAAGATTCTGTAATGGAAAGATTACAGGGGACTTTATAGGTTAGTATTCTCAAACCTCTTATTTTTATGGAGAAAACATCTCTGCCAGGTTCGACCACAACTTATCGGTGCTTACAGCATTTTCCGCTGTTAAATGATAGACATAGCACAAACTGCACCTGCATTCTGAACCTTTGGTTTGGCATATTCTTAAATGTTATTACTTAGTGTATTTTTTCATGATATCCCTCGGCGAATAAGGTAAAATTGGGATCAAATGCTTAGCATGGAAATAGAGACATTTTGGAAACTTTCACTTATGTGATTTATTCTTAAAGATTTCTACTGACAAGGTTTTTTGAGTGCAGCTAGTGAACTATCCATCAAGGAGTATTTGCCAGCATATTTAGATCCAAGTTTGCAACCAGATGATCTAATCACCGGCGTAAGTTTTGCATCTGGTGGCTCTGGGTATGATCCCATCACACCTTTGCTAGCGGTACATTTTCTGTATATCCTGATATCCTAACTATTTCTGATGTTGATTGATCCTTGAAAGTAATTTTTTTTACTCATTTACTTATCGACTTTTATTTGTTGCCGGGGTTACATCAGCTGGCAATCCCATTGCTCAGCAACTAGATTTCTTCAAGGAGTATAAATCCAAACTCTATTCGCTCGTTGGAAAAAACCAGACCAACTACATTATAGCTCGAGGTCTGTTTGGAGTAGTATCAAGCACCAATGATATACTGAATGCATATTACATGTCTGGTGTCCGTAGAGCACAGTATGATATCTCGTCTTATACAAGTCTTATAGCAGGCTTTGCGGCTGATTTTTACGCTGTATGACACATTTCCCAAGTAATTACAGACTGTACATCAGAAGAAAAAATTACTACCAGAAATTAACTAAACTTGATTTTTTGGTTTTAGGATTTGTATGCAGAGGGTGCAAGGAGAATACTAATACTTAACGCGCTACCGCTTGGCTGTCTTCCGTCCCAAATAACCCTTTCGGGGAGACTTGAAAGAAAATGTGTGGAAGAATACAACCAAGCTGCTTCCATCTTCAACTCCAAACTATCATCTGTGGTTGATTCATTCAACTTTAAGTATACTGACGCTAAAGCTGTGATCATCGACGTCTACAGCCCTCTTCTGAATATAATCAAGAATCCGAAACAGAATGGTATGTGTAAGCTTGCATATATTACATTAACCACATTGTCTATTTTTCCTAAAATGATTCTAAAAATATGCTGTTGTGCTACACAGGGTTTGATGTAGTCGACAAAGGATGTTGCGGCACTGGGTTGTACGAGGTTGCGTTTTTTTGTAATCCGGCGCAACATACATGTCCAGATGCATCGAAATATGTGTTTTGGGATACTTTCCATCCTACACAAGCTACTTACAAAAATCTTATAACAAAAAATATTGCAAATGTCTTGCCTCAGTTTTTCTGAACCATGTAAATAAGAACAGTATGTTCCGAACATACTTACACAAAATGAACTAACCTTAAATTCTGGTGCTTATTTTTCATCAGACTCTTCTGTAATAAATATACAATTCATCATGTCATTTCCAAATGGTTGGAAGTTATACATTCATAAATCACACATTCATTGTGAACTTGCTTGTTTTCTTCGGTTTACGTCTATCGAAAAAGAAAGCAGTAGCCCATTCAAGTTCAGATGAAGAAAATCTACTTTTTTGCTCTGATGTTAACTTCTATCCATCAAATGATTGATATGCAGAAGTTGAGTACACCCGTCGACTTTGGAGGATTTCATCAATGAAGTTCTTTGAATGATTCATCGATCTTTTCACCTAAATTTCACCAGTCTGCAAACTATTGATTTCAATTCCTTCCACGGTGTGTATATAATCAATAAGTTTGCAACAGCTTATTGATCAACATATGTAAGTTCTTGCCCGTTGGGGTCGATATTTAAAGTTATGGATAGCTTTGCCACGGGTTGCATTAATTGTGCTAGCCACAATACCGGTGGCGGTGAGCTCATCCAATAACATATACTTAAGACATGTTAGTTTATAAGTCATAGGACAATACCTGTCCTTTCGGTTTATGTTTCTTTTCAGCTCATAGCTCGAAAAGATGCAAATAATGTCTTGCAAAAAATCCGGGTTTTTGTTACTTGAGAGTTACAAAAGTGCATCAATGCTAGTTTTTTGCAGTTTTGTGATGGTGATTGTTTCGTGGTGTACTTGCGTAGAATCTGCTATTAGTATACCTGAGGATAAAAAATTTCCTGCGTTGCTCGTGTTTGGTGATTCGATCGCTGATCCTGGAAACAATAACAACATGATAAGTGCAGCAAAGGCGAATTATCCTCCGTATGGGAAGGACTTTAAGGGAGGTATACCGACCGGGAGGTTCTCTAATGGAAAAATTCCTGGTGACTTTATTGGTTAGTATTTCCCAAAATTAAAGGATAAGGAATGCATTTGCACTCTTGTGATTAATGTTACAAAAGTTCAACTGAACAAGGTTTTTGTTATTGCAGCTAGTGAACTTTCCATCAAGGAATATTTGCCAGCGTACCGCGATCCAAAATTACAGCCAGCTGATCTTATAACCGGCGTAAGTTTTGCATCCGGAGGCTGTGGATATGATCCACTCACGTCCTTGCTCGCGGTATATTTTTGAACATCCTAACTTTTCTGATTCTGGGTCCTAAAAATAAAACCTCACATTATTTACAGATCAACAAGATTTTATTTCTTGTCATGGTAATTATTTCAGCCAGCGACGACGTTGCCTCAGCAACTGGATCTCTTCAAGGAGTATAAATCCAAACTATATTCCCTCGTCGGTGAAAACCAAACCAAGTACATTATAGATAGGGGCCTATTTGGAGTAGTAGCAAGCAGCAATGATATCCTAAATACATATTACACGTCAGGACTTCGAAGAGCGCACTATGATATCACGTCATATACAGAACTTATGGCAAGCTTTGCAGCTGAGTTTTACGCCGTAAGCCACATTTCCCTAGTAAAATATTTCTACATCAGAACAAAAATTTCTACCGTGAACTAAAAAAACTTGAATGGTGTATAATTACAGGACTTGTATGCAGAGGGTGCGAGAAGGATAGGGATATTTAGCGCGCCACCGCTAGGATGTCTTCCGATCCAGAGAACTGTTTCAGGAGGTCCCAATAGGGAATGTGTGGAAGAATACAACCAAGCTGCTCAGATCTTCAACACCAAATTAAACTCTGTGGTTAAATCATTCAACAGTAGGTATACTGACGCTAAAGCTGTGATCGTCGACGTCTACACCCCTCTTCTGAATCTGATCAATAACCCGAAACAGAATGGTATGCATCAGCTTGGCATAAATAATTACCTCATTGCAGATTTTATATTTTTTTTCTACAGGTCTGAATTTCTATTATGCATATGCAGGGTTTGAAGTTGCGGACAAAGGATGCTGCGGCACTGGGTTATACGAGGTTGTGATCTTATGCAACCAGTTGCAACATCCGAAGACGTGTCCAGACTCATCGAAATATGTGTTTTGGGATAGTTTCCATCCCACAGAAGCTGCTTACAAAAAACTTATTACTGCAAATATAGCAAAAGTCTTGCCTCAGTTTTTCTGATACACTGAAACAAAACGAGATACTTTCACCTCATTTTTCACAAATGTAACAGTTTACAGATTGGCTTTGTAAAGTAGCAGAATGTTGCATCCTTTTGTTCTATTATTTGAAGCTCAAATTCGAGAATAAAAGAAATATATAGAAAACAATACTCGACGATTAGCAATTATTTATTTGCACAACTTGTTTAACATACTCTCATATATCTGCGTCGTCGAAATTACCATCGATTTCTTCATAAATGGTTTTGTGTTTTACATCGGAAAGATATTCGTAGTCTGCCGATAAGTGTGCTCTCAGTGGTCTCGTTCTGGTAAGAGTTGGTGTTATACTCTTATTCCGTTTTTGTTAGTTTTTTTGAAATCTAGGGTTCATATTGGTTAATTTGGGGATTTGAATTGTTGTTGATTTGAATAGTGATAATTTAGTGTAAATCACAGATCACACGATATGTAATGAACTATGACCTAGGTCCAAGATTGTACACAAATCTATATGACCAATTATTAAGCAAACGGCTATAACAATCAAACTGAGAATAAAACTGAAAGTAAAGATGACACAACGATCTTTTTACGAGAAAACCGGCAGAAGCCGGAGGAAAACCTCGGAGCGTTAGGAGCTCACCCAAGAATCCACTATGAAAGCTCAAAGGCCAAGAATACAAAGTTCACCAAAACTGAGAAACTAAGTACTCAAGCACACAACAAGCTATCTAGATTCAAGTAAACAACAGAGAAACTTCACTAGACGGCGGCGCCGTCGACGTGGTCAGAAGTCACCGGAGACGGACACAGCTTCCTCCGTTCAACACACCGGAGACGAACTGCTTCAATCCACTCCGAAACGCTTCAATTGAATCTCGAACACACTCAGCAGTCGAACACTTTCGAAATCTCGCTCACTCGATCTTGAATCGCTCGCTCTCGTCAGAAACCCCAAATCGATTTTGCGTGAATGAACTGATGCCCTAATCTGGAGATGAAAGCTGCTTTTAACTCACGTCAAAACGCAGCGTTTTGTCCAACTTTAAAATTGATCCGCGCCGAGCCAAAACGTCGCCGTTTCACCTGTGTTTTAAACTTAACAAAAAACAAGAGCTATTCTACCTTTTACACAGTCCTGCACACACTAGCACAAAACTACACAACACAGGTTTACAAACTCTACAAATGCCCACCTAAACCTGTTTGTACCTTATCACTAACATAGTGGAAACTTGAGTTTACTGACCTTCATCCGCTCACCCACATATCAGATCACTTCATCTATATGGTTGAGGCTTGCATATACAGCAAGCTTGGAATCTGCTCAGCAAGCTACCCAATACCTTTTACCTGCAATGAATCTCTGCAAAAACAAAACTTGGAAACAGGAACAATCTTAGTTCCAAAGTCAGCAGGGTTAGCAGTGCCATTAATCTTTTCTACAATGATTTCCTTTGACTCAACTAAATCCCTGATAAAATGCAATCTTACATCTATATGCTTAGACCTTTCATGATACACAGGATCTTTACATAAACATAATGCACTTTGAGAATCCATATGCAAGACAGGCACATAATTCTTACCCTGAATTTCTAACAATAAACCTTTCAACCAAATGGCCTCTTTTGCTGCCTCAGTGGCAGCAATATACTCTGCCTCAGTGGAGGAGAGTGCCACTATTGACTGGAGCTGGGATTTCCAAGAAATACAATTCCCAGCCCATGTAAAATAAAAAGCAGTTGTAGATTTTCTATTATCTTTATTAGATGCATAATCAGAATCCACATATCCACACAGTTCAGGTTCATTATCATGCTTATCATATATCAGACCTAAATCCTTTGTGCCTAAAATGTACCTCAAGAGATACTTCATGGCTTCCCAATGCTTCTGTCCAGGATTTGACATAAACCTGCTCAAACACTTATAAATATGCAAGGTCAGGCCTGGTACACAACATCAAATACATTATAGAACCTACTGCCACATCATATGGATTTTACTCATTCCTTAGCTTCTTGATCATTAACAGGGCAAGCATCTTTGGTTAACACAAGTGCCCACCTAAGGCAATGGGGAAGGTTTGGAATTCCCATAGAAAATTTATCCAAGACCTTCCTTACATAATCCTACCCATGGCGATAGTTTTATCTGATTTCTACTCCTTTGCCTTAGGATCTGAATTCCTAAAATTTTCTTAGCTTCACCTAGATCTTTCATGTCAAAATGTATCTTAAGCTTAGCTTTTGTTTCAGAAATCAAATCCTTACTACTACTGACTAGCAAGATATCATCAACATATAATAAAACATAAACAGGGCAATTAGATTTAACTTTCTTAAAGTACAGACAAGTATCAAACTTACTTCTAATGAAATCTAAACTGATCATAACAGAATCAAATTTCTTATTCCATTGTCTTGGAGATTGTTTTAACCCATAAATAGATTTCTTCAGCAGACAAACATGTTTTTCACATTTCTTATCTACAAAACCTCTAGGTTGTTTCATATAAATGGTTTCAAGCAAATCTCCATGTAAGAAAGCAGTTTTTACATCCATCTGTTCTAATTCCCAGTTATAATATGCAGTCATAGCAAGCATCAGCCTTAAAGTTTTATATTTAACTACTGGAGCAAAAATTTCAGTATAATCTACCCCTTCCCTTTGGTTATACCCCTTAGCCACCAATCTGGCTTTAAACCTGGGTGCATCAGTAGGGTTCATAGGTTCTTTAACCTTAAAAACCCACTTAGAATCTATAGTTCTTGCACCACTTGGAAGTGGGACTAACTTCCAAGTATTGTTTTCATACATAGACTGAATTTCTTCAGTCATGGCTTGTTTCCATTCCTTGGAATGTTTGCCACTAATGGCTTGATCGAAAGTATCTGGGGTTGGATACTTAATTTCCTCAGCCATCAATATTGCAAATTCAACAATGTTAGGGTCTTTTTCACACAGATTAGCATTATATTTAGGATTTGGTTTTTTCAGTCTAGGTGCCCTATCCCTAGTCAACTGGTAGTCTGTCATATTAGCATCATTTTCAAATATAGGATTATCAGTCATAACATGAGGTTCATACACAGGGTTACTGAATACAACATCCCTAGTAGCTGCAAAACTATCATTTTCAGGGTTCATGCAATCATTTTCAGAATCATTATCAAGTGCATTCCTAGAGATAGCTACATCACCAGTCACATTCAAATTTGCATCAAATGAACCAGTTTCAGACATACCTGCCCCACCTGATTGGTGAGGTTGCATAATCTGGCCAACACTAGGCTCACCTTCAACTGCTTGACTGCCTTGAATTCCAGATGAAAGATCCACTGCAGCAGCATCAATGTTATTTGGATTCCCTCCACTATTGTGAGCACTTTTTCCCTGGAAGTTTTCTGCATTTTCAGCATTTTCTTCAGAGGGCACAAAGTCTTTTTCTGCAATTTCACCTGTTTTCTCATTCAAAGAGTCAGTTCTTTCCTTAAAGTAAAAAACATTCTCATTGAAAGTAACAGACCTTGCAGTTATAACTCTATACCCTCCAGGTTGAATAACCAGGAGTTTGTACCCTTTGGTACCAGGAGGATAACCCAAAAATACACATTTTAAGGCTCTAGGAAGTAATTTACCTTGAGTCACATGTGCATATGCCAGACAACCAAAAGTTCTCAGATGAGATAAAGAAGGTTTCTTACCAGTCCATAATTCCTGAGGAACTTTAAAACCAATAGATGAGCTGGGTGACCTATTTATCAGGTAACAAGCAGTTAAAATAGCTTCTCCCCATAGGGAGCTTTTCAACCCAGCACTGAACAAGAGACATCTAGCCCTTTCTAGAAGTGTCCTGTTCATCCTCTCAGCAATACCATTTTGCTGAGGAGTGTAAGGCACTGTGAGATGCCTTTTAATACCATAATCAGAACAAAATTTGTTAAACTCAGAATTTGTAAACTCTAGTCCATTATCTGTCCTTAGGCATTTTACTTTAAAATCAGTTTGAGCCTCAACAAGAGTTTTCCAGTTTTTAAACTCATCAAAAGCTTCACTCTTATGTTTTAGCAAGAATACCCATACTTTTCTAGAATAATGATCAACTATAGATAGAAAATAATTCCTACCACCAATTGTTGGTACTTGTGCAGGACCCCACAGATCTGCATGTACATACTCCAATGGTTTACTCACTTCAAACAAAGATTTACTAAAAGAATGCGCAGTCTTTTTTCCTAATATGCAGGTTTCACACAACTCAATAGGAACAGCAGATATATCAATCATGCGTGACTTAGACAGATGCAGCAATCCTTTATTTCCAATATGTCCTAGCCTATTATGCCATCTAATGGAATCAGCAAGTTCATTTTTAACAACAGCATTAACTTCAGAACCTAACTGAACATGATATAAACCACCCACATTAATGGCCCTAATTACCAGGGTATTATCTTTAAAGACTTCTCTTACTCCAGATGAGATTATAATTTTGCAGCCAAGATCATCAAGAACAGATTCAGAAATCAAATTTCGTCTAAGGCTAGGCACCCATCTAACATTCTGTAAGGTTCTTACCACACCATCATGCATTAAAAGAGGAATCTTACCAATACCTTTGATCTGAAGACTTGTGTGATCACCTAAAGAGACCTCACCTTCATCAATCAATGTTAGTTCAGAAAAATAGGATTTACAGGGTGAAGCATGCATAGTACATCCAGAATCCAAAATCCAGGAATTAGAATCACTATAGCAGACACACAAGCAATTCATTCTTATACTGATTTTTACCTTCACAAACATTAACTCCTCCCTGATTTCCATTATTCTTTTTATCATCTCTCTTTTTCTTAAAACAGTAATCAACAGTATGGCCCTTAAGATCACAATAAGTACACTTCCTATTCTTCTTATCCTTGTTATTATCTTGCTGCTTATCTTTATCTTTCTTTTCAGAATCAGATTTTTGTTTCTTCTTCTTTTTCTTGTTTTTAACAAACATAGCCTCATCCTTGACCTCAGATTTACCTAAAATTTTTATCTTTAAAGATTTAAGCTCTAGGTTTTTCTGTTTAACAAGGTCAATTATCTTTTTCAGAGTTATATCTTCCCTAGCATAGGCAATCATCTCTAAGAATACTGAACTCTTTTGGCAAAGAGTTCAATATTATAACAGCCTGATGAGACTCTTTTATGGGCTCATCACATCTGATGAGTTCTTGAGTAAGTTCAAGAACTCATTCAGATTGGCTTGGAGGGAATAGTTACATTCATCTTAAAATTGAACAGATTACAAAGCAAAGATATCCTGTTAGGCAGTGATTTAGAAAGAAAAGTTTCATCGAGTACCTCCCAAAGTTCTTTAGGATCTTTGTACCTCATCATCTGCCTTGCAACATCATCAGACAGCTGAACATTATTTGTGTATAAGCCAACTCCTTCATTTCCATCTTTCTCTGATCAGAAGTTGGACTTTCCCAGTTTTCTGTCACAGCTCTCCACAGCTTCTCCATTTGGAGAATTCCCTCCATCCTAAGCCTCCACATAACAAAATCTCCATTTCCATCAAATGGAGCTAATCTCAAAGGATCTGCCATAGCAAAGGCAGAACAGAGTATCAAGACTTCTTAAGTGGAAGAATTAACACTATACAGTTCCTTAAGATATCAAAAGAAAAACACCAAGAACAGTGAATCTTTTCAACAGAAACAGTCACCCAACACTTCAATAAGCAACCAGGATCAACAAAATCCTAATTCAGTAATTCTCAGCCCACAGATCAATCAATAAACCGCTCTGATACCACGATGAAAATCACAGAACTCACAAGAATGTAATGAACTATGATCTAGGTCCAAGATTGTACACAAACTATAAGACCAATTATTAACAAACGGCTCTAACAATCAAACTGAGAATACTGAAAGTAAAGATGACACAGCGATCTTTTACGAGGAAACCGGCAGAAGCCGGAGGAAAACCTCGGAGCGTTAGGAGCTCACCCAAGAATCCACTATGAAAGCTCAAAGGCCAAGAATACAAAGTTCACCAAGAAACTGAGAAACTAAGTACTCAAGCACACAACAGCTATCTAGATTCAAGTAAACAACAGAGAAACTTCACTAGACGGCGGCGCCGTCGACGTGGTCAGAAGTCACCGGAGACGGACACAGCTTCCTCCGTTCAACACACCGGAGACGAACTGCTTCAATCCACTCCGAAACGCTTCAATTGAATCTCGAACACACTCAGCAGTCGAACACTTTCGAAATCTCGCTCACTCGATCTTGAATCGCTCGCTCTCGCCAGAAACCCCAAAATCGATTTTGCGTGAATGAACTGATGCCCTAATCTGGAGATGAAAGCTGCTTTTAACTCACGTCAAAACGCAGCGTTTTGTCCAACTTTAAAATTGATCCGCGCCGAGCCAAAACGTCGCCGTTTCACCTGTGTTTTAAACTTAACAAAAAACAGCAAGAGCTATTCTACCTTTTACACAGTCCTGCACACACTAGCACAAAACTACACAACGCAGGTTTACAAACTCTACATTTAGCAATAAGAATTTATTTGAGCTGCAAAGGCTAAGTCTTACGCTTTGTGAAGCTTTTAGTGGTTTGTGCGGTTTTTATTATCAGGCCTTTGCTGATTAGCTTATGAATGAGTTCATTTCCTATACGCCTGTCCAATTTTTGTTATCAGGAAATTAGAAGTATCCGCTTGCTTCAGAATCAAAATGTAGATTTTGAATGTTATGTAGCTAGTCCGATTGCTCTATGTTAGTTCATGCCAGTTAAATGTTCTTTTTTGGCTTAAAGTGTTGTTCAAAGATTGAGTCTATGTAGTTACAGCGTGCTATGAGTTGTTTGTTTTTGTAGTTTCTGGATTTCAGACTCAGCCTTGAACATTGTTGTTGCTTTTGAGTTTTGATTATTGCATTGGTTGTGAAGTCTGTGCCTTATGCTGGAAACTTTTGCATTTTGTTGCGCTAACTGATAGCTAACTTATATTTTCTTCTGTTTCTATCCAGGATGCACAATTTCTGAAAATCCCAGGCTTGTGGGACAGGGACTCAGCAGTTGCGGGCTAGATAGAAAACTGAAAGGTTGACCAAGTCCTAAGTTATTCAACATAAGGAATTGGAATTCGCAAGCATCATGCCCGGGCTTATGAAGGGTTAGAATAAATTTGATAGCACCTAAACTTATAGTCTAGAGTTATCTTTTTTGGCTTTGGAAATAAGTGAAACTCTTATTCATTGTCCAAGTATTTTGCAACAATATATGAAAAAAAACCTACAACCCACATTTTCATATGCCCTTTTGTAATTATCTGTTCTTTTAGATATAGAAACTTAATGTGAAGTTTAAATCTGCCTAAAAACTGTAACTTGTTGTTGATTACTTCCGCAAGGCGCTGCAGCAGTGAAGCTTTCTATGAGCATCTACTACTCTTTCTCTATTCAGCATCTACAACCTTTTATTTTGGGGTTTGTTTATTTGGAAAGGCCCCTGAAGCGGCCTTTGGTCGATATTGAGAATCTAACTGTTGAGCCGCCCGCTAAAGGTAAGTTCTGGCTGCAAGAAATTGAGGCGTGGATAGGTATTGGGATTGACTACATGTGGTTTAGTTGTTTCCGTTTTGTTGTTTGCATAATGAAAGTTAGTCAATCATTAGAAAACTTGTGCAAGGGGTTCTCCTTTTATTTTAAACAGATTGTAAATCGTACCTCGAAGTTTTTTCTTATGATCTTAATGGATGTTTGCAAGTGCTTCATTTTCTGTTACAATATCTGTCCTTGACTGCTTGATTGGTGTTGTCTACGGGGCTGACACTTTCATAAAATAGGAACATATATCTAAAAATATTAATCTACTATCGAGGAAATTGGTTTGCCATAGGAAAACCAGAGAAGAAAAGTGTTTTGTTCAGCACGTCAGGACAGATACTAGTTTGGATTTTGGAAGCTACATTTGGAAGTCCTTGGTGGTCAGTGACGAATTCCATATTAATTTTCTATAGCATATGAGTTTGAACTTATTGCCACACATCTTGTTTCAGTAAGTTTGCCTCGTGCCTTAGAATTTCATAGTTCATTGACAGTTGAAACAGTAAAATGTTAAAAATCCTCCCCTAAAAGCAAAACCTTTTAAGCTTAAAAGCTCCAAACAATCCCAAAAATCAAAACGTTGTAATCCAAATCTACACAACACAATTTCCAAAAAGAAACGCGTCCCACAAAATCGTTTCATAAAGCAAACATTCTATTTCCAAACACGCACGCACATTCACTCCCTCCCGCAAACCCAACACAACACAAAACTATCTCAATCTCAAACTGTCGACGTCACTTTCCTTTCCCGTCAAAACACTAAAACATTCTCCCACAAAGCAATCAATCAATCAATCAATCAAGACAGTCACCCAATCATTATCTTCGCGTGTCAGCAACCATTTTCTTCAATCAACACAATAATGCCAATAAATACAGTTGAAATCATTTCACTCGTACACAAATAAAACAATCCGTGTCCGACTCGGTGTCGTGTCTCTAAAGCCATTAACTGAATTCCTTCCTTTTGTCTTCATCTTCTTAAATTGATTATTTATATATGATGATGTTGCCCTTCTATGCTTCCTTTTCATTTAACTCAAACCTCAACTTTCTGCTCTCAAGTTTCTTCATTTTTGGTTTGTTTGAATATATAAAAATGAAGCTTTTTTGGCCGAATAAGAAGCTTTCTTCTCCAGCAACTGGTGAGTACTGCTATCTTTATTCTCGTATCTGAACTGGGTTTCTGTTATTTTGCATTTTGGGTGTCCTCTAGACTCGAATTTATGGTGCATGAAACGTGTTCGATGAAATGACTGCGTGGAATTTTTAACCTTTTCATTTGGTGTTTTTGATGTGTGTTTCTGATTGCCATTTTGGGATTTATGTAAAAGTTTTGATTTTTGCCTGGTTTGAATTTTCAGATGGATCTCGTGGAGAGCCTAAGGCATCGGGTAGCTTGTGTGGCAAGTTTAGTGTAAATGATGAGTATAAGGAAGCATTCAGAACCAAATCATACATTGACATGTGCACCAAAATTCAAGGACAGCTAAGCAGATTAAACGTCAATGATAGGTTCACGTCGCCATCTTCACTGGTTTCTACGTCGTCGTCTCTTCATCTTAACGCACATATCTCCGATTATTTGCTGGAGCCTCAGCCCGAGATTTTAGCCGAAATTGGAACTAGTAATTCTATGCACCATCTTTTGACTGATTACTTCAAGGCAAGCTCTGAAGCTTGTGATTTATGTGAGTCACTTCTAAGAAGCATACATCAAACGCGTGCCAATTATCGGATTATTAAGAAGGTGATTAAACTAAGTAAAAGAATGGGGAGTTGCGGAAATGGTTACATTGATTTCGGTGATGATGCTAGATGTGCTCCCATTTTGCTCGAGCTTGGGAGGTTTGTACTGCTGAAAAATCCGCTCTCAGTAATAAATAGTTCTCAATACCAAAATATTCATAAGAACCACAAGGTCTTGCTTGAAAAATTGACATATGCGCTTCAAAGGATCAAGAGAAGAGCCAAGCTGGCAAAATGGTGCAAGAGGTTTGGAGGGTATTGTCTAGCCATCGGGTATAGTGCGCTAACCATCGCACTGCTTGTCATCTTGCTGCATAGCTCGGTTGGATTCATTGCAGCTCCAGGTCTATTCATCAGCTCTCTGAGCTTATTTAAAAAGAAGATTAAGCATTACCTACGGCGACCCATGGACAGGAATTCTGTGAAAAAACTAGATGGGCAGCTCGATGTTGCAGCCAAAGGCCTCTACATATTAATAAATGATCTCGACACTATGAGCAGATTAGTCAGGAGGTTGCACGACGAGGTGGACCATGGAAAATCAATTGCTAGTGTTTGCATCAGGAATGGCAAAAGAGAAGTGATGGGTGAAGTTGTGAAAGAGTTTCATTCTCATAATCGCCTTTTCATGGAGCAACTCGAGGAGCTTGAAGAAAGGATATACTTATGTTTCGTGACCATTAATAGGTCACGAAGGCTTGTTATGCAAGAGATATTGACCCCTGTGGTAGATATATAGGAGATGTGCTTAAACATATGTCCTAAGATTATATTACTCGGATCAGATCAATATATCAGAGTGCAGAACGCTTGGATCAATTTTGGTATGATAGCTGGGAAGCGTATGTAGAACTATATTATTATTCTTTGGAACCATGGCGCTCTCTGGCTCATTGTCCATGTACAGACCCAATGTTAGGCAACTTCAGTCACTCTTTAAATTATTTGTCTTAATTGATTCATTAACTTAGTAATGTTGAAATTCCAACATTCTGGTGCACATTTTGCTGTCTTGACTCTTGAGTTATTCCGGTCTAGGGCAAGCATTTCTGGATTTGCAACTTGATTTTTCCCAAGATGTCATATTCTAAAGACATATCTAAAAATGTTAGTTTACTTGTCATACTGCTGATTCTGGAAAAGTTGGCATACTGACATTTTTACCGCATATGCATGTTTTTAGTTATTTAGGTTTGCTGTGTATCAGTAACTGCATAAGTAATGTGTCACTGTGATACTGATGCATTAAATTGTTTGCGCATCTTATTTGTTTGAAAAATACACCTGAATAAGCTACTCAAGACATAAAAAAGCACTTTGCTTTATAAGTTTAAGGCTCATCAATCTACCAAATGCAGGGCCTAAACTGACCACAATAGCTGATCACGTTGGGGCTGCTTTCAATCTGTGAAAATACTGAAGCATGCCTCTAGCAAACCAAAAACTGTAAACTCGGGCATACAAGATTTTCAAGAGGCTAGAACTGAACATGGCTTGAATAGCTCTGTCCAAAACTCCAACCTGATGGAATCACATCAGGGAAAACTCTAGTCTCTCCATCAGACGATGTGACTTGAAATGAAAGTGACTGGCCGTTGAGATATGCATTTGACTGCCAGTTGACACCCCAGTTTCTGGACATTGGCATCCAGTTTGATCTTGAGCCTTTGACTGAAACAGCTCGGATGGAACCACTTCCTGCCACATTGGTTATTAACACAAGCTCGAAGTAGTCTCGTCCGTTTATCGTGAACCTCACTCCACCATGTTTCTTACATGGAACCCTGCGCCAAAGTTTTTAGGAAACTTGTTTACATATTTACAAGTAGTCTGATGGAAATATTCGAAGATTGGTCCGATATGTTTGCAGGAATTACGGATGCATTCAAATACCTCTGATACATCACTGGAACAATGCCGCCTCTATAAATGCCGATCTTTTCCCAAGCTGGTTGAGCCATATCGAAATGTTCCAGAGGTGGATTGCACCATCCTCCATTATCATTAGCTTGAGCAAAGTTAGGTGGACAAAAGTTAGTTGCTATTATAGTTACTGAAGTTCCCTTGATACACCATCTTGAATCCGCTGATTGCATATAATCTTATAACATTGCCCACACGATGCTCCGTCGTTAAATAACGCCGTGCTTAGAGCTGCAGTCCTTGTTCCATACCCGGTTGAGTACAGATTCCCATATCCGCAAGCACCACCTATACACCAAACAAAAGTGGTTTTTTCTAAGACATATTTCAGATCGACCCCTCATTGTTTTGCAGGTCTATGGTATGACAAGTACAAGAAACTACTGAAAAAAGAAGAAATGAAACATCAGTGTAGCAAAAATTAAGGATAAAGATTTGATACCCATCGTGCCAGAAGCATCACTCCCACCATAGAAAGTTGCATGAGCCTTGATCCAACCTGAGGGAGCAAAAGCATTGCTGAAAGTACTACAAGAAACAATCAGTAAGCAGCAGCAAACTCCAACCAATGACACCTCAAAAGACCTTCCCATTTTCCAAGGAATTGAAATGAGGAAGAGGGACAAAGAGAGTGGCTCAAAATGAGGCTTAATGAGTATAAGTTGCTGAGTAGTAGTTGGTTGTGTTAAATAGGAAAGACAGCAAAAGAGTAACATGTGAGCTCAGCTTAGTGAATTCTACTGAAAATTATAAAATTCATTATCTCTAGAGGAGTTTGTTGGCACCATTCAATTATTCCCATGTTCTTCTGGCTTGGTGTTATTTGCCTTCTTTCACAGCTCACATGCTTCCTTTCTCTCATTCATCGTCTTCTGCTACATCACTCTTGTGTTTTTTTCAGTGTTTTTACTATTTTTATACGTACCTTTTCGATATGTTTTCGTCGTCCAGTCGAGGACGGTGCAATGTAATGTAATATACATGTAATTCGATTCTTGGAATGGAACTCTAAAGGTCTATAATGCATTAATGTATTCATTCATTGTAGCTTAAACTAATGAACATTAGTTGGCTCAAGTCATCATCGATCGGGGTTGAGGGTAGTTCGTTAAGTACCGGAACTTAATGTCTTCTAGCTAGGGAAGAATGGCTGATAGTCTAGGATTGATACATTGAGTTTCAAGTAATGAATTGTGAGATCTGTAACTGTAAGTCTCTCTATGATTGCTTGTATTTACTAGCACCATGTGCAGCAGGTTCATACACCTATCAGACATGCAAACTCTCAACAGGACATATTAAATGATACTACTTATTTACAAAACGACGTAGTTTTAAGTACGAGAGCGGCAACTACTAAACCTGATTCCTTATGAGCTAACGAAGAATCCATAATAATCTGTGGGTTCTGGCAAGTTGATAAATAATGTTTCTAACAATCATTTAGCATATGAGAAATGGACAAAGGTGTGAAAAAACAGATGAGGATTTTGGTGAAGATATTTAAGTAGAAGAACATTTGCAGTCACAGGTTACATGCACTTGTCATATGATGCACATGGACTTTTATTAGTGTTATGTCTTCTGTTATTCATTGCACAGGTGCACCCGGCATCCGGCCGCAAGTACTGATTCGTTTGAACTGCAGAGGAAATCACACATGGATCTCGCAGAAACATGTTTTCATATTTGAAGTCTAGATGATAAAATAAAAAAAGGTAGAAGAAACGAGAGTGTGACCATTTGGATTCTCAGAAAAATGAAAATATCAGAGGCAGGTTTATGGGCTCTCCAAGCTTCCGCTGCGGCACTCTGATTTATTCTTTATATCAACAACTTTTTAATTTATTCAATACAAATCTATGTCCATTCCGCTACTAAAAAGTCAAAACATCATGACTCCCAGGCCCAAAACCACAAAATCACTCCATCGAACTCTTTAAACCTTAGTTAAACCAACCTCTCCTCTCAAATACCACTCTCATAACCCAAACTTATAAATTCAATTTCAATCAATCACAACATATTCATAACTCTCAATATTAACAAAAGCTTAACCCAACCAAACTAAATTTCAAACATGTATGTCATCTCCACTCTTCCAAACCACAACCCTAACCTCATTCATCAGAAACCCCATTAGATTGATCACTTTCCTCCCCAAAGACTCAATCTTTCCACCATTCAATCCAACCCCAACTCCAAATTTTTAATCTTTTCACCATTCAACACTTCAATTCCTCCAACCATGATGGTTTCTATATCCGGCCCCCCTGCATCGGCACGTTCACCATCTTCATCATCTACCTATTCATACTCTGGTACGTCGTTCGTCACGACCTAACTCCAAATCAAAAAAGGCCTTTCGGAATCCGATCTTCATCAACTCCCAAAAGTCATCGGTAAAGATTTCATCTTGAGCACCGAACGCGTCGTCTGTTAGGCAAGATTTCTGATGATTTTGCAGCGACGATGGTGCCTGTATGTAACAAGTTTTCATAAAGAGTGTGCGGAGATGTGGTTGATGAGGAATGGTGATTGTCCGCTTTGTCGGACTAAGATCTTCACATGCTGAGTCATTCTTTATTTTGCAACTATTTGGAAAGAAAAAAACAAAAATATTTATAAAATCAGGTAGTTGTTTAGTATATCATCTTCCATATCTCTTCTTTTATTTTTACAATTGATATCTATATTATTATTTGCAGCTTGCTTACATTTTAAGGAATATAATGGCTTGGAGGAGGTCTTTCGTAACAGTACAAACACTGACATCCTCCATTTTTCAAACATTTTGCATCATTACAATATTCACACACCCATAAACAATCTTCGTCTGTTTTGCATAACACAACATCGGCGATACTTTCATTTGGACTATAAGTTGAACCTAAAATTTTAGTCAGATACGAGAATAAAGTTAGACATAATAATATTATCAAATAGGATTATTGATTGTATCAAAAATACTAATATTGATCACTAATATTAAAGAATGAGTATAAAAAATGTCTACCAAATCATACGACATATCCATCGTCAGATTATCTTTTCCATTGGATATGTCGTATGATATATGATCGATATTTTTAAACTCATGCTTTAATATTTTGTAATTTAAGTGGTGCTCGGTAGGAAGAGTTCAGTTAAGGAAGTGTGTAAAATTTTCTATAAAAACATGTCATGGGTTAAAAGCAGCATAAGAGGTTTATCATGCAAATCACAAGTTTCTTTTATAATAAAAAATTTATCGTTTCCGCATAAATTAACTTAAAAGATGATATTTGCAATTTTAGTTTGGTTGATCCTATTATTATAATTTAACATTTAAATAATAAGACTATATAGATAAAAACGAAGAAAACCATTTCAAGTATTGTATATTTAGATAACTTACTTACCAGAAGCGTAAACAGAAGCAACACATACGAATACAAGGACAAAAATAAGTTGTGATGTTTGGTTCTTCATTGCCAACATTCTCATAGATTTTTATGATATTTTCGATTGATCTTGGATGAGCTTTTTATGTTACATTAATTTTTAGGAGAACTTATTTTCAACTTGTATTAAAGAATGTCCATTAATGCAATGGTATAATTTAAATACGACTGTTAACCAATTTTATACTTATGATTTAAATATATGTTTGAATGAATTTAACTTTTTATTTATTTAGAATGTTATAGAATTGACTTTGACAACAATTGACTATTGGATGAAATGGTGAAGAGATTGATAGACTTTAAGCTTAATAAGATATTTAGATGAACACAATCACATGATAGTTAGATGAATTCATTTTGACTTGAACACAAATAAATCGAAACCGACCAAACTACCACAAAAACATAATCTAAATGAGCTAATAAAAGACAAGCAAACGAGCGAAGTTGGACAGTACCTTAGCTGCATACCTTCTATTTTGAACACGGTAGGGATTTTGTTTTCTTATCGGCTAAATTTACATGCACCGGGCAATGAATCTCAGGTAGTTTTTCATCTTGTCCAAATGTTCTTATGATGAAGTTTAGCCTCCCTTTTCTAACCATCCTCAACAGAATGAGCATTTCATGATGACGCAATCTATAGGATTTATCGATCGTAATAAACCACGAAGCAGCACTGTCCCGTGATATGGTTGGAGCCGGCAGATCAGAAGTGGTTCTGAACAAAGAAATTCACACCTTCAAATGATACCGAGATCCTCATTCGTTGATAGACCTTCATGGAGTTTTCATCCAAATTAGCCGTCAAACTGAAACTAAAACCGAGTGAGATAGTAGTCTCACTAGTAACCCTAAAGTAATGGAAGGTCGTGTCCTGGATGGCAAGCGGAGAAACATCATCTTGATTGTCCGATGATCTAATACTAAACACCATTGAAAGTATCAATCCGATTACTAGCGAATATCCAACAAGTTTCCATATCGATTTTTTGAACTTCTTCCACAGTAGAGCTCGAACCGAAAGTGGAACAGTAGGAGACTGGAGTTGAATTTGTTGTGCGTGACGGGTCATTTCCACACGTTCAATCTCAGTCTGATCTCTTCCTCTCCATTTCAAGCATTCCGCCATACTTCTCCCACTTCGGCCAGTTCAACTACATCGCCTTCTAGTAATCCCCCATCCGCTCCCAACTCTCCACCTGACTCCTCAACTGCCCCTTCAATGATTTCTCCTTCATCAACTTTTCCTCCATCCACTTCCTCACTCCATCAACTTCCTCCATCCACTTCATCAATCCATCATCCTCTGCGGCCGCATTTCCTTCCAACAAGCCACCCGCTTGTTGAACCCCTTCATCCACTACTATTTCGACCCCTTCGTATCCTCCGTCCACTCCATCTAGTACTTCCACTTGATCGAAAATATCGATGACAAATAATTCCTCTTCATCCTCTTCCATAACAGTAGGCAAATGATTGGCCGGTTGATGAAATCCGTTGATTGGAACATCGTGTTCATGAATAGGCAAATCGACATATTCGTGGAATCCATTCTGATGGACGTTTTCATAAACTGGTTGTAGTTCTAACGGATGAGCGTCACCGTTCATAGTGTTAATTTCCCGCTGACAATATACACAAGGAATTAACAAATTAACAAACTGTTGTTATTTAGTTATACGGTTAATTAAAAGCAACATGCAAATATGCAATTGTCTCAGCAACTCACACGTTTTCACAAACACGAATCAAGTCGATACCTCCATACCTTTCAGCCGCAAGTAAACCGCAGCTAGTAGCAGTCAGTCACTGCAAATCCTCCGTTTCAAAGCACACGAACAGATGCTTCTTCTCTTCGTCTTCACCAATTACCTGGAGTTGACATGAGGATATCGATCCGTGAGAGAGCTAGCTAGGTGGAGGTCACTCTCTTGGCAGATATATGCTGCTATGCTATAGATGTGATCCCAAGGAGATTAAGGATGTTTTGGATGTGTTAGGACTCTGCTTGTTGCATGCAGATCCGAGAAGAGATGTGAGCCTACACAAAGTATGGAGTGGTGCTCGCTCGCTCGCTAGGGTTCCAGAAGTTGAAGTGAAGGTTTTGCATTTTTCACAGCTGGTTAATGTTACTGTATTTATAAGTACTTCAGATTTCAATTTATGTTTAAGAGACTCTTGTTTTTGAGTTATTTTGCTATGAAGATTGATATCAACGTTATGATCCTTCGGATGAAAAAAGGTTGTTGTGCATTTGATGAGAGAGATAAAGTCAGTGGGTGCCAACGTACACTATCCCTAAAATGCATGGATTCTTAAAATGCATGGGTTACCCAAAACTTCCAATAAGGGAAAGTTATCATCATTTTCAAGAAATTATTAAGAGATGCTAACGGTACCTATGTGAACCCTAATTAAACCACGATTAGCATAAAATAACAAAACATCAGTTGGATTAAGCTAATCCCTAAATTCTTTGATCACTACAGATTACTTGCTAACCTACTTAAAAAGATTAAGTTATGACTAACTAATTGTGATATGCTCATTGCTCACCAAAATAATTCAAACTCCAGAATGTGCTGAGGGCAATTTCCGCCTAAGTAAACCCTACACCACCTAATTCAACTCAGTCTAATTTAGGTTGAATCATAAAGTTGTCATACTATTACTGTGAGTACGTCGTTGTCAAGCAGTGACCATTCAGGCATCCACCGCTGATTCGCACCTGAAATAGACAAAGAGATAAGCAGTGTCTTTAACAGTTGTTGGGAATCATCTGCAATCATGTTATGAGAGAGATAAACCGTAGAAGTGGGTCAACACACAATATCCAAAATTACATGAATTCTAAAAGTGCAGGCTTACGTAGATGTTCTAATTAGGGCAAACTTATTGTCATTTCCCATAAAATTACTGTTTGAGTGGATAAAATTACCGTTGTATTTTTGAATTGAACCACAACCAAAATATTATTGAACGGATTATTTTGTGAGCAACATATTCTTATCTGATTAAATATTATTAATAAAACGCGTTTAGTAGTGTATGAGAAAATACTCCAACAATTAGAGAATGCATAACCCTAATTTCGTTGACTTGTACTAATAGCTGCTAATCACACTGTATGGATTTACACTAACTAGGTTGTTACTTCCATTGATAAAGAAATGGTATAACCCATCCCGCTGCCAAAGCATGACAAAAATGATCATAGAAACTCTTTTGCAGGACAATAATAAAAAGGGTTAGAGGGAAAACAAATGTGATTAAGATTAGAGGTGTTCCCCAGAGGTTGAGTATAATTTTGTACCACCACACGTACCAAATGTTCAAAGTGTGTTAATATTGTTGTAGCAACATGAGTCAATGCCACATGCATTGGAACAAATCAATCATTTCAATAAACCTTCTATAGATCACTTCCCAAAGTCTTCTACCCATAACAATAAAGTTCCCTTTTTCAGAATACTGTTGGAAAGCTCCAATTGAACGAATCAATTCCAGCTTTTGTCACCTTTTCCTTTTATTCATATGTCCTGAATTTTTGTTTATATGTTATTTCACACTTTTCTAAGTTGCTCTATACTTCCTCCCATATCTTGTAATCAAGAATCATTTACACGTCAAACTGAAGTCTAGATATGCATCTCATCATACTAAAATAAAAATATTAATATTAATGTATAATTTTTACTGATTAATTAAAATTTTGAAGCCTTGGTAAACTAAATATTTGTCCATGGATGAAAATTTAAAACAAAATCACATAAGAAGTTTAATACATCTATATGTTGTACCACCAATGTGTGCGTAATGTTGTGACAACATGTGTTAAAACATTCACTGTCACAATTGTGGCCATAGTCTCTGTTAGAATTTGGATTCATTACTTGTAAAACCCATGCTCAAAGCCAGGAAAGCTATGTCCCAAAGAATCAATTCTCACATATGAATCTATTTTATCAATTCCGAGTAATATTATTTTTGGTGGCTTACTTGGTTTGGAAAATGTAGTCCAAAAATTACAATGGTACCTAGTACGGTTAGTTACATATATGTGGTCTTCAAATTCTTTTCTTCTTCGTAAATATACACTTTTCGGACAAAATATATCGTATCAAGTAACAAATCGTTACAAATGTGAATTGAATTTCAAATTTGATTTCAGTTATTATAAGCATCTTATACTTAAAAGGAATCGGATGACTTGGAGGACGTTTGTATCTACAATCCAAACAATAGCATGCTCCATTCACACACGCTGCATCATGGCAAGATTCACTATCCCAGTAACAATCTTTTTCTTCTTTGCAAAGCCCAATACTGGCGATACTTCCACTTGGACCATTAATTGGTTCTAAATAGACAATTTAGTATAGTCAGACATAATCAAATCATGGAAATTCTAATATTGATGCTAATATTTCTCACAAGTCACTTTTTAAAAAACTTTTAACGCATTTTTAAAAAATATTTTAATGCACTTTACAAAAAAATTGTTATGCACTTTTTTATAAAAATATATTAGTGCACTTTCAATAAATTATTAATTCTCAATTATAAAAATTGAATTGACAAGTGTGCCCCTCATATTGATTGATTATAGTAATTATCATATTAATAATGTCATTAATCACATTCATTGAACTGTTTGATCGTGTGGTTCATAGTGGTTCTAAATTTTTTTTAAACGTGGTTTGTACCGGAACCAAACCCCACATTTTGGATATGTGGGTGAAATTTGAGAAAGACATTTTGATTTTGATAATTCGATGATTGAATTTAAAATAATTTTTAATAAATTAGACAGATGTATTTGAAAAAAACTCTAGTATTCACTTTGACGGTTTTATTTTAAAAAAAATATCATCCGTTATATTTTTAGTAGTCAACGATCGAAATCATGACTAACGTTACTATTTTTATTCACACATCTTTTTTAATCTTCAATCTCAAAAAATAAATAGAGATAATATTTATTTAAAATTTTAAATTAGTTATTATAAGAACCTTATATTTAAGGAATTGGTTGACTTGGAGGAGGTTTGTATCTACAATCCAAACAATAGCATGCTCCATTCACACAAGCTGCATCATGGCAAGATTCACAATCCCAGTAACAATCTTTTTCTTCTTTGCAAAGCTCAATACCATCGATACTTCCACTTGGACTATTAATGGGTTCTAAAATAATAGACAATTTAGTATGCTCAGACATAATCAAATCATGGAAATTCTAATCTTGTTGCTAAATTGATATTTTTGGTCATCATTGGTATTTTCAACAACTGTTCATACAATGTAATGCATATGAAAAATATGTAAATATTATGTATTATTTTAGATTAAAAATTGATAAATTCTAAAAAAATATCTGGACATGACAAACTCTATTTGCACGAAAGGTTTACAACTTCGGGCGTTTATGTTACCTGAATGTTTGGTTACAACATTTCTCCTAGTTTATGATTGCGTATATGAAGGTTGGTTAATCATATAGTTAAAATTAAAACGAATCATTGAAATAAAAAGACTGCTTACAATTTTCACTCACCAGAAGCAGTAACATATGCAACAAATACAAGCATGAGGACAAGAATACATTGCGATGTTTGATTCTTCATTGCCAACAATCTCAATCTTTTTTATTGTTTTTTGCAGTTATGCCTATTGAGTCTTATTATATTTACATAAATGTTTTGGAGATGCGTGATGTATTAAATATTTTCATTAATGCACTGATGCAATTGAAAGCTAGAATATAAATAAAATTGATTACCAATTTTAGAGAATATCAAAATATGATTTAAATACTTATTTGAATGTATTTGACTATTCGTTTATTATTACTATTGAAAAAGTCAAATGTTAATTTCGACTGTAGACAGTTTGAATGTCTCGAGCCCTGATGCAAGCCCGTTCAGCTAAACCTTACCTTTAGTTGGCTCTTGGGCTGCATGAGGCTTACCGGCGCAGCCCGAAATGAAATAAGTTCTATAATATATCATAAGGCTGGGCTTAGGTCAGAAAAATTTGAGCTTTCTATGTTCTATGGACAATGACGTGGATGTTTTATACAACCCTTAAATTTTCATCTTCAAAAAACCTAGATCCTCTGGCATCTCTAGCTTTCAAAAAACTTGGCTTGAAAATCCTTCAAGAGATTGCATGAGCTGCCTAAGGGTTGGCCTCTCATGTTGCACTTGGGAGATTTGGAAAAAAATCGAAATGCTATTTTACATATATATGAATTCACACAAATATAACTGTTGATGCCACAGGATGATATGGCTATGGTTGTAAACAACAGGAAACAGTATGCATCATAATTTCATTCATGACGACACTAATGTCATTTTTCATAAGGCTTTGATGGAAAATGATACAAAAACACTTATAAAAAAACCTTACATCAGGAACATAACTGTTTTCTCTCCTAGGTTTGAAATCAATAGGACAGGGTTCAGAGGCAGAACATAGCAACAAACCTTATGTGTTTACAGACTTGGTACTCAGCAATATTGTTTTAGACCATGACTAATAATATTTACGTTCATTACATAATCACCTTCACATCAAAACTAATTTAACAAGCCACATTACATCGCATTAGAAGACCAAATGTATTTGGAAATTTTTCCAACTTGTTACAACTAATTTAACTGCACGGATTTGAAGGCCGACACAAATAGAATCACAATCAAAGTAGCAAACCCAACACACCTAAGAAGGTATGATACAAAACCTTCATCTTCCACGTCTGAAACGAAATTTCACAGAAGACCAGAGTTAAATCAACACTAAAACATGACATGATCATATAATTAAATTGATAAAGATATAAATTACCTTATAAAAGTCAGCAATTCTTTTGACGAACAACTATTTTGAACACGGTAGGCTCTTCGTTCTCTTACTGGCTATCATAACTTCTATTTGGCAATGCGTGTCCTTTTGCCCAACATCATTTACTTCGATATCTAAAGACAACTTTCCTTTCTTTATCATTCTCAACAGAATCTTTATCTCTTTCGGAGGCAGTCTTGCAGATTCGTTTATCCCAATGTACCAAGTAGCAATATTACCGCTTAAGGTCGGAGCTGGGAGGGATTTTTTTTCCATAAGAGTGAAGTCCACGCCATTAACTGCTATCCGGACTTTCATTCGTTTGTAGACCTCAATCGGATAAACATTCAAGTTTGCAGTTAAACTGAAACTGAAATTGAATATTATTGTAGTCTCTCTAGTAACCTTGAAATAGTAGAAGTTTGTGTTCACGATCGCAAATGAAGAAATATCATTTTGGCTGTCTGGTAATCTAATACTAAACACTGCCGAAAGTATCAGCCCGATTAGTAGCAAAACACCAATGAGTTCCCATATCCATTTTTTAAACTTCTTCCAGAGTCGAACTCTAATCGGAAGTGAAACTGTAGGAGGATAATTTTGTTGCGCGTGATGGATCATCTGCACAAATTCTATCTCAGTCTGATCTCCTCCCCCTACAGTTTCATGAATTCCATCATTCATTTCTCCCGCTTCGATCGATTCAAATACATTGCCTTCCAGGAACCCCCCATTAGCTCCATCCAACTCCTCAACTTCTCCATCTTCTTCGCCAGCTTCTCCCGCATTCCCTTCTAATACTCCATCCACTTCCTCAACTCCTCCATCCACTTCTCCAGCTTCCACCATTACTCCATCCTCTTCGACCACATTCACTTCCAACACTCCTCCAACTGATCCCACCACTCCATTTGCTTCCTCAACCCCTCCATCCACTACTCCATCTACTTCCACCACCACTTCATTTTGGTTGAAACCTAAATCGATTTCAAACAAACTTTCATCATCCTCTTCCATTATAATTGGCAGATGATCGGCCGGTTGATGAAATCCGTTGTTAGGAACATCTTCACGAACAGGCAGGTTGACATGTTCGTGAAATCCATTCTGGTGGACGATTTGATAACGGTGAGCGTCACCATTCATATTAATCTTAATTTGCCCCTGCAATATACTCCAACAGATCCGGCTGAAGTAATATTTTCATTTATACTGATACGTACAAACTTTATGAACTACTTACTTTATATGTGTATGAGTAAGCACAATGATTACAGGCTCCCACTCAGTCTGTGCCTGGTTCATTTGTATGGTTTTCATACTAGTAACAGTCATCTATAGATTTCTTCCAATCCGCTTAATTAATTAAACCCTAATTCAACACAGTCCAATTTCTTTCAATCTATCCGCAGGCACCTATTTGAGTGTTACTAGGAAATCTTGAATAAGCTCTTTTGCTTAGGGTTTAGGATTTAGGTTTAATTTGCTAGCTAGTCATTGGCTAGCTAAGTTTTTTTCGATGATTAGGTTTCGTATTGATTTAATTAATAACAACCTGGCCTTGGGGATACGTCGATGACGCTTGGTTTGATGAACTTGTTTTACATGGGAATATTAGGGACGGTTGATATGGTGCATAAAGTGATAAAGATATTGTGTGTTTGGGTTGAATTATAAGGCTGTCATACTAATTGTATGTCGTTGTGTAGGTTTGCATGATTATTTGGGCAGTGTAGGGTCTGGATTTTGAAAAGCATCCGGCATGGCAATTCATCATGCTGATTTTCACCTGAAAATAAACAACAGATATAGTAACCATGTGATCAAAGAGATAAACTGTAGAAGTGGGTCAACATACAATATCCAAAATGCATGGATTCTAAAAGTGCATGGCTTATGTAGACGTTCTAATTAGTTTGCCCTAATTATCTTTTTCCATAAAATAACTACTTGAGTGGATCTGTTGGCTGTGTTTCTTTAATATTAAATCTTTTGAATGTGAAACTGTGAAAGTATAATGTTTTGAATTGAATCGCCATTAAAACATTAGTGTACGGATTTTTTTTTCTGATGAGCATTGTATTCATATGTCCGTGACTAGTAATAAAGCATAATTATTGTATGAAAATACACCACGAATTAGAGAATGCATAACACTAATTTCGTTTATTTGTACTAATAGCTGCTGCCTGCTAATCACACTATATGAATTTACACTTACGTAATGGGTTATTGCCTTTA
>QZGG01002897.1:0-30294 GCA_006409495.1 Sedum album
TAGCTATTTGATTCACACTTAAGCAAATAATCAACTAAACAATTGAATACACATTTGATTTTCTAAAATCAATGTGACCTCAAGAAAATGAATCATCACATTTTCATCACACTTTCTTGTATAATATATCCTTATATATTTATCACATTTAATTCTCAATTTCCACCTTCAATGTGAAGATTAGCATCATCAAACTTTTTGCACTGAACCATAATAGGAATTGCATAGGTCATGCTTCCGCCTTTCCTGACCTGAGGAGAAATGAGAGTTGGCTAGGGTTTCCGGATCTGGGACCAGAATTGAGTTATGCGAAAGAGAGGATGAACGGAGAAGTAACGAGAGTAAGAAGAAGATTAAGAAGGGGAGTAATGGAGGAATTGAATCGTTTCTTTTTCTTCCCGACTTTTCAATTCTTCTTCCTGACTTTTCAATTCATTAAGTTTTTATTATTAATTATTATTAATTATTATTATTAAATTGATGTTGATATTATTATTAAACATTATTATTATTAAATTGATGTTTATTATCATTATTATTAATTATTATTATTACTAAATATTCACAATAATGACAAAAACATATGAAATGACTTTGCAATCCTTTCTCGTTTTGTCTTAACAGATTTGTTTAATAATTATTGAGAGAGCAAAATTGTCATTTGATGTCATCAGTTAGCACCGGTTATCGGTGCTTTTGGTATTTCTAATTCCCAAATCACTCGTGCCAAAAAAACCTAATCGGAACTCCCACTCTCCACTCTCCCCCGCTCGGCCAAAACCAAAACTCCCTAAATCTTCAACTCCATTCGCCTCCGCTCTGACAATGAGTGACGCCTCCGTCTCTGTGGAGCCAGAGTTGACGAAGAAGAAGAACAACATTGACACTGATGTTTCGGAGAAGAAGAAGAAGAAAAAGAAAAGAGAGGCGGATCACGTCTCAGAGATTTCAGGAACCAAGATGAAGAAGAAAAAGGATAAGACGGCAAAGAGTGAAGTTGACTCAGTTTCGGGCGCTGAGCTTTCAAAGACTAAGAATGAGGATGCTGTGGACGCGCCCTGAATTAAGGACACTTCGAGTGTCCAACCTCCCGCATGAGATAAGCAAATCTGTGATGTATGTTATTTTTTTGTTTGAATATTATGGGATTTTCCTTCAAAACCGGTTGTAATTCATGCTTCTGATGAGATAGGCAAAGCTTTTTTGAGTCTGCGGGTGATATTACTTCTATCCGATTTACAAATTATGCTCATATTGATTTTGAACATGAAGCGGCAGCAAGACAGGCAAGTCATAATGGATGTTTTCTTTTCATATCTTACTTTTGTCTATTGAGGGAATGACTTACTAAACTTTTTTTCTTACTTGTAAACAATGCAGGCACTTGATTTGAATGGAAGAAAGCTGCGAGGCTACCCATTAAGTATTGAAGTCAGGTTGTTCTTTAAAATTATTTTCCTGCTCTCTTAATTGCCACCTATTTTTGTGAGTTGATGATTTTTTCTCTAATAACTTCCTTGTATTAATTTCATTGCAGCAAAAATATTGATGATGTGAAAAGTGATAATCGAAGCTCGAAAAAGGACTCGGTAAGTCTTCCTGTCTGAATTGACTATATTTATGTAACGCCCCAAGTAATAAATATTCATATTCAGGTACTGTTATAAAACTATAATTTTTTTAAGAGGGGCACACAAGAAACTCACTTGTAAGCATAAAACATACCTAATTTTTCAGTTTTTTCAAACAAGTTGCTACTCGACATGACATGCAATTCAAACTTTCATGGTTAATTGATTATGATTTTATACACATAAGTTTTATGGCCAAATGTGAGAAAAAAGACGCTTAAAAAGGAATGATTTATAATGAGCTTAAATTATGATCTCTTAATTTCAATATTCGCGTTCAATACGTAATAATTTTAATTGTTTTTGTTTTAGTTATCTTTAATATTTGGACTATTACAACTTACTTGCACATCTAGTTGTTTGTACGGTAATTCATTCGGAGTTTATTTTGAACAACTTTGTGTAATGGCTCAGTTGTAATTGTTAGTGAATGAAATACTCTTTATTTGTATTAATATTGATACAACGACAATGATTATTCTTTAATTTGCCATGTTTCAATTGTTATTTACAGGATATTGAGAAATTCCTCGAAGGGATGAACAGATTAGATGAATTGCATAGGGCTGCCAAGGCAAAGAAGATTCAAGTGCAAGATAAGATCAAGAATTTTAAATTGGATAAAGCATGCCATATCCAGAAACATCAAGGCTAAGTCTTCATCCTTGAATATCTCCTCCAAGCAGTAATGTGGTTGTTGATGGTGGTGTCAGGAAGATACTCGAATCGGAATAACTTCTTCTTTAGATAGAGCCGGTTTTGACCACTCTTCTTCATGAACTTGTCCTCCAACGCCTTCCACAACTTGCTTGCTGACGTCTCCTTCATGAGTGCATACTTTTGCTCCTTCAACAGGCACGAGCGGATCGTACCACACGCCATTCGGTTGATGTGATTCCACTCTCCTTTGTCTGCTCCTTCTGGTTCTCCTCTTCATGGCAACGTCTAGACCTTGTTGGAACAACGCGTCTAGTACTTTGCATCCCCAGTAGAGATGAAGGCGACTGACCCTTCGTTTGAGTAGCATTCTGATCGGCCATCACTTCAACACCAGCAGTTATATCTTCAATAGCGACACAGCGGACAAAGACCTAGGTTGAACCTTCGGCTCTGATACCAGTTGTTGGGAAACTCAGACAAGTTTTTCCTACTCAAAGTAGTCACTATCCACTAATGCTGTGGATAAGACTCAAAAATAACCCGACAAACAACGCTATTGAAAAATACAACTACTAAAAGAAAAAAAACTTAAACAGAAAATAAATGACACATAAATTTAACGAGGTTCGGTAAATGTTACCTACTCCTCAGACGCCGCTGCAAACTCTTCACTAAAATCTCCAAAAGAAAGAAGAGTACAAATGTTTGGGATGATTACAAATGAGAAATTGAAGCTACTAATATAGATACAACACACTCAAGGGTTTGTCAAACCGAGCGATATGGGACTAAAGGATTTGAGAGCTTCTTTTATAGCCTCCACCAATACCCATCTTCTCCAAAGCTCCAATGTGGGATGATGGAGTCAAAATTCAACATACATAAATCATAATCTTTTGAAGCCATAACATATTTAGGAGAAACAAGTCACACCACTTGATTTGCTTCTTCATTTCTTTTTAAAATGTTGTGCATTGAATTCACTTCATTATAAAATGTTGTGCATTGAATTCATTTCATTATATAATGTTGTGCGTTGAATTCATTTAACTATAAAATGCTGTACATAGAATTCATTTCACTATAAAATGTTGTATGTAGAATTAATAGGATAAGGTTTTAGGAGGACATATAAGATTTTGTGAGACGGAATGAAATCATTTCAACCGTTGATTTAAATTAATTCAACGGTTGAGATTGATAATTGTTATCCCCACCATGATTCACAAGAAAAAACCATCATTTTCTCCTCAAACCTATCAATTAACAAATAAAATTATTCAAAAATATATCAAAATGGTTGTCCATTTGTAGAATTAAAAGAGTTTAGTTAAATGGTGTACTTTTTTAAAATCAAATTTTTGTTATTTTTAAGATATAATCATTATAATATTTAATATGAACGGTAAAAAGTTCTGACACAGTACACATGACAGTTCTGATTCTCAAATTCTACATGAAATTATTTTTTCATGAAAAACCATAAAAAATCATGAGATGATAAACAAAATTATGTAAAAAACTATGGTTGAAATGTATGATATTTTTTATCATCCCTCACATTAAATTCTCATGATAAAATAAACTAGGTGGGGAGTCTAGTGGCCGCAGAATAAAAACATTGTTATAAAATTGAATAAACACGGTTCAGTTTGGATTGTCAGCGGTCAATGCGGTTCAATTTCAGTCAAAAAGCGCAACAGTCTTTTTGCTTTGCTGGCGGCGAAAGTAAAAAAAGAAGCAAAGGCAACAAGCGCAAGTCCGTTGAAGAAGAAACAGATGGGATTTGACACCGCCAGCGATCTGAGAAGCCTCGCATCAACCGCTTCGTATTCGTCATCATGGACTGCTTGATCTCTAAAATCAACCGACAAGGTAGTTGATTTGGTGAGATCGTATGGTTTAGTAGTTAGGTTTGTTTCGTTTGAGTCAATTTGATTTGCATTTATATTTTAGTAATGTGATTTGGCTTATATAGATATGGAGGTGTTTTAATAAAAATCGATGCATTTTCGGGATATCTGTGCTTCTTTTCATTTGTGTAAATTATGGGGAAATCTATCATAATCTTGTGAATTAGGCATTGATAGTATGCTTTATCCCTAAGGTGCTTTATGTATGTTTGTTAGGGCCAGTTTCATTTGTGAGGCATTTTAAGTACAAGGATGTAAAGCAAGCAACAGACGACTTTCGGAGGGTACTGTATAGTAATGCCCACGGAACAGCTTATAGGGCGGTCTTACGCGGCGGTAGTAATTTTGCTTTGGTTAAAGATGTGAGAGATTGTCATCAAGAAGAGGAAGTTTTTTATAGGGAGGTGCAGCTTATTGGGCGTTTACATCACCGCCATGTTCTTCTACTAAAAGGATTTTCTACCGGACGGAAGAGGTCTGGTGCTTGAAATATTTAGTTTTCCTTAAATGGGGGATTATTTATTACTTATCAGTTACCATCCTCTAAATAGTACACAAAGTCATCGCTACTAATAGCTTAGAGTTTAGTTAATCTGTTCTTTTTTCATAATTTGAAAGACTTGATGATATATTTTTGTTTCCTTTTTTCCAGACTATTGATATTCGACAGTGCAGAAAATGGGAGCCTAAGAGATCGTCTGAATGGTAATAATCTTGAGATGACTGTTCTCAATTTTGTTACATTGGATATATAAGCATTCTCGTATATTTAAAAACTTTTGGACCTATTGCAGACCCTTTCAAAACTCCTCTGAACTGGAGGACAAGATTACGAATTGCAGTTGGCGTGGCAGCCGCTCTGGTAACTCATCCAGTTTCGGCAACACTGTATTCTCTATTCTGTTATAAATGAGCTGCTAATGTTCTTCTGTTCTGCAGCTTACAAAGTTGATGTGCGTCTATCATTCTTTCTAACTTGATCTTTCCAGGATATGTCTGTTTATATTTATCAGTTCAAATTCAACATCCAATTTTCAAGACCAAGAATTATGTATTCAATATCAGCTGGCATATCAAGATGATTTTTTTCTGTGTTTACTCTAGGATTTCATGATTTTTTCCTCGTCATAATCCAGAGTTACTGGTTTGCAGGAGTATCTGCTAGTCTTCAACGATCCTCCTATCAGCCATATATCTGTTAACTCGAGCAATATCTTGCTAGACGAGAATTTTAATGCAAAGGTAGCAAACTCTCAGTTTTGATAACCTTCTCATACAGTTTGCCTCCTGTCTTCTTTTTATAAATATCCTTTGAATTTGCAGCTCTCAGATATTGGTATTTCAAACTCTGGTAGTTGCCAAACAGGTCACTCTGTCACACTTGCTTCATGTTCAAAAGGTGCTTATTCAACACATCGATATAAAATAATCAAGCTCAATGATCACCCAATAACAATTTATGTGCTGCATATGTAGATTGTATGGGTCAGGAATGCGGCAACATAATATTTCAATTAGGTGTTCTGATTTTAGAACTGGTAACGGGCCAAGCATCTGAAAATGGAGGAGCTGATTTGATCCAGTGGATCCAAGAACCCCGTCTCAGCTTCAGCCAATCTATTGACAGGATGATTGACCCAGATCTTGGAAACACTTACGACGATGCGGAGCTCAAAAATCTCTTAGCTGTGGCAAGGATGTGTATTAAATCAGCAAACAAACCTTTGTTCCCCATAAAGCAATTATTTCGGTATCTTCAGAAGAAGCTTGATTTTCATCCTGTATAGTAAGTTCTGTTTAATTCAGTTTCATGTCCAATGTCAGTTGCAGTTTGTGTATTGCACCAATTAAAGGGATTGTATGGGGTGTGTGCTGTGTTCATTGATTAAGGATAGGCACTAATCCACATAGATTGTGTCATGCTTTTTTAGTTTTTATATGAGTGCTACACGACATGTGTGTGTTGATGAAGGCATTGTTCAAGTTCATATTCATGTTTGCATACAATAAGTTGGTCTGCCCAAAAGCATTGTTCACATAGGTTATATTCGAAAAAACTATCATGCATCAAACCTACTTGAAACAGACGAGTGCATAGATCTGTATTAATTCATATAGCTATTCCTACTTAGAGTTCGTGAAAAGTCCGGCTCGGCCCTATAAGTCTGACCCAACCGTATGTCGGTCCAATGGAAGCTGAAATTTGCTGCCTTAGAGGGTCAGACTTGTCTTTCCATGTCCGTACTGATCAAAAGCCCGGGCCGACCAAAAGTACGATAAAAACTTTATAATTTCATTATAACCACATTCAATGAAATACAAATCCAACTCAAATTTTAACATATTTGAATATATGAATATTAAAAATTATATTAAAAATACTAATTTGTCTTATATCTATAGGCGGATATCTTTAATTTTATTTATAACTATTCTGGAAGACAATATTAAGACATAAGAAAGAATTCACGGAGGACAAAATATTTACGTAGATGAAAGAACATTTTCTTATCTATTGATTTCTATCAATCTAACGGTTTATATTGATAACCGTTAATCTCCAAATACTTTATTTTTTTGCCAGTTCATTTTGATTGTAATTAAAAATATTCATTCTAAAGCACTAGATTTCTAATACAACGGTTGAGATAAGGCACCCGTCACTAAAGTAAATTTTTTCTTTAACTTTCCTTTTAAGACACAAGTCAAAATATATAAAGTATTAGTAAAACTAAAATATTGAAATAATGTGATTATTTATTATAAAATATAAATTAATTTACGAAAAAGCTCTAAAAGCCCCGATATTGGCCCAGTCAACCCTACGTCAATGGGCTTTCAAAAGCTTGTGGGTTTTTAAATTTTGAAAAGGTCCGGCCCGATTTTTTTGATCGACCTGAAAAATTTACCCTTGTTTAAGGTTCGATCTTAAGATATTCGGGTGAAGTCCAACCCGACCCGATAGGCACCCCTATTCCTACTAACTTACGGCTAACAGCATTGGACCGCTGCCAGAACCGTAAGATTCATCATCATTGCCGTCATCATTATAGGCTCCTGTCTGTCTGCAAGATTGAGCATGTGTACGCTGCATATTCACTTAATTGGGTTGAATTTAATGTCCTCAATTATGTAAAGTTTTGTGTGATATTTAATGAAATACATATTTAGGGAATGTATCGTGTCGATTCATCTATTTGGGAACTCATAAACCCCCTTTGCATCTGTCGATTGCATTTTTTCAATGCACTTGTCTGTAACGTGCAAAACATGTGCAACTTAATGTGTTGACACAATCTGATGCATTGAAAAAATGCAATCAACGGATGCAAGAGGGGATTCACTAGTCCACCAAAATAGATGGATCCACATGATACAATCCCTACATATTTATAATCTCCTACTCTCATGTTTTATTCGTTCTTAAATTGGAATAAACAGAAATTCGCAGTTCAAAAATCTGTTAGCCGTGGCAGTGAATGGGGCATGTGCCAACCAACATGCCTTCATTTTCTATAGAATAAATCCTCCTGCTTTGAGTGTTAAATTGCAAGAATATAATGAATCAGTTCACAAGTTGACTCAAAAGCCGACTTACATGTCATGGTTCCAGATCTAATATATACTTAACAATTCTTATTCAACTAATCGAAGGGAGACAACTTCTCAGCTGACTTCTTTATTATTCAACACCTTACCTTCACCTGTTATTCAATAACTTCCCTTCACCTGACAAGTTGTGGATTCATAGATGTCAACTCTAATACTTCGTCGCCCATACATGTGGCACGACTGCGCACGAGTCCTTTGGTCGACCGCGCACGAGTCCTTTGGTTGATCACGACTACTAATCCACCGCTGCAGCGGTGGCCTAATGAGTTGAACATCTTCTCATATCACATACTGGGTCCAGGCCCGACTATGTAGAAGTCAAGCAAAAAAAGAAACAAAAGCGGATAGGATTTTAATAGATGCAAACTATAATGATCACATAATACAAGACGTTAGCTAATATAGGAAAACAATAATGGAAGATAAGAAACTAATCTGTTTCTATAAATATATAATTACCATAATCAACTAATTATATCTCTAATATCCCCTCTCAAAGTCATAATGCACTGACATGAAGCAGCGAGAGTTTGCCAGTTAGAAGCCAAAAACGCGAAGTTGAAAGACCTTCAGTGAACAAGTCTGCAATCTAGATAGTAGAAGTAACAAACAACAATATGTTGATCCCAATCTGATAATGATGACGAGTAAAGTGACAATCAATCTCTACATTCTTCGTATGCTTAAGATAGACAGAGTTTCGAGTAATTAAAATAGCACTAGCATTGTCACAATACATGGGAGTAGGTCTTGAGAGAGCAACAACCGTATTAGCTAACAACCGACGAATCCATACCATCATGAATGCAAGATTGAAAGCTTAGAAGGAAATAAGTGTGTGCTTATTTGTGATGATGCCTTTGTTGAAGCAGCCAATAAATTTTTTATGCGACAACGAAGAGCAAAAGGTGTGACTAGGAGGAATGAAGGGATGATTTTTAGATTTTGCTTAAAAGTCGAGCTTATCGTATGCCCATAACCAAGATTGTCAAAAAATCCATTATGCAATTGTTAAGGACATTACTCTAACCCAAAGAGTGAGCAGAAGAAATTTATTGGATAGACAAATGAAAAACCTGAAACATTTGAGTATGCAAAAAAACTACTTCAACAGACAATTCAAGTGCTGATAAAGAAGTTGAAACAGATGATGTCACAGATGTCCAAAATGATGATGATGTCCACCACCTTTGCGACCCACACAGACTCAGAAGAATTATTCATTAATCAATGTTATTGGAGATGCGTTTGCACTGTGAAGTTCAAAAGAGAAAATGATTGATTTTGCAAAGATGTTTCAGATCGACGTGAAGAGTGCATCCTTGATTGATATTCTGGACGAAAAAGCATATATTGTCCGACCAAAAAGGCTTAAGGATCCACGTCATCTTGAGTATATATAGCATCTTAACAGGTTGTTGTATGTTCTAAATTTAGCAAGCTCCTAGAGCATGGTATGAATATGTGACAATATTATGGATCAACCATGCCTATGTACAAGGGGGGAGTAGACCACATCCTGTTACTGAGGTGTGAGTGGAAGGATTCCGTTAGTACACAAATCTATATAGATGATTGCTTGCTTGGATTGAATCTGAAGCAGTCAAAGCTATTGTTAGCATATTATTAAGCAGATTCATAGTGAGTTGAAGCTTAGTGAGATTGTAGAGATGAGGTACCTCATTTGATTGCAAATGCTACAAAAGGCTGATACGATTAGTGTTATGCAAAGAAAGCATGAAAAGAATCTTGTAAACAAGTTCGATGCTGTGACACAAATAAAGATCATTAAAGATGATATTGAAGCAAGTGTGAAAGAGACCCTGAATAAGATAAGGGTTGGAAGTTTAAATACACGACCCTCAGACATTCTATACAACAGGAGTTTGTGCCATACATCAGGAAAATTCCAAAAGAAAGTCATCTTTCAGGGGTGGAGAGAATTGTAAGATGTGTTGCTGCAATAGTGGAGTTTGGATTGTAAAATATATCGAGCACTAGTTCTTATTCATTGGGATATTATGATGTTTATTGGGCTGTGAATGTTGATGATAAGAATAGTATTTATGGAGGATGTTTGTTGTTAGGAAACTCGATGTCTATTGCATACGTTGAATTTCTTGCCACGGGAAATTATTATCAACAGATGTTGTGGATAAAGAAGATACCGTAATGGTGTGTTCACTTCGCCGGAATGGAATGCATTTCGTGGGAATGGAATGATGAATTTGGACATAGTTTCATTTTAGATTCATCCTTTCATTCCATTCCAAGTGATTCCATTCCGGCGAAGTGAAGACACCATAAGAGTATGATTTGTCACTGGGGAGATGACAGTATACTCTAACTACGTGAGCACAAACAACACTTTAGAGAATCATTTTACTCGAGAACTGTTGGAACAGAAACTGAATATGTTGAAGCATGTTGCAACTGGAAAAAACTAGCAAATATATTCGCAGGAACTATTGAGTTATGCCCATATGAAGCATTTAGACTTGATCACGGTATATGTGTTCTTGGCAACTGATCCGCGACATGCGCTTGATTAGATTTAAAACAACTAGCAATATCACTTGGGTCTGATTAAGAAGAAAAAATGAGAAAATATTTTGTGAATGTTGTTAAGAAAGCAAAAGACATGGTGATTTGTGAAGCGTCTAGTGTAACCATGAGGTTGCGAACGTTGTTGCTAAGGTTGCTGAGATTTCTGTTGGAGAAAGCTCAGTTAAATGTGAGCGTATGAACCTTTATTGCATTAGTGATTGATTGGCTAGAAAAACCGATTGAGAATGAGTTAGATGATGAAAAGACATCTAAAGAAAGGCTTGCTAATGCAAACATAAAATCTAATAGAGCAGTGGGTGTAACAGGCGAGGCTAATGATTAATTCATGAAGTAGAAACTTATGAGCAGTAGAGGAGTCTTTTGAGATTAATGAAGATATCCAGAAAGAGGAAAAATTTGGTTAAGTAGAGGTAGATTTTGCGAATGTCAAGAAAAAGAAGAAACTGGTAAAGCTCTGGAAGAGTTTGTTGACATTAATGAAGACATCCCGAACGAGGAAAAAGTTGCTTAAGTTGAGGAAGATGTTGCTGAAGAAGCTGTCCAGGAAAATGCAAGCTCGGAGTGAATATGTGAGTCGAGATCACTTAAAATGTGAGATTGGGGACAAAGATGGTGATGATGAGATAGCGAATGTTAATGCATAAGGTGAGGCAAATGAAGATAACAATCAATCCGATGAAGTCGTTGCTGAAACAGCTGAGACAACTTCTGAAATGGATGGACAAGAGCTGACATTGTTGTTGGAACAGCTGATCAGTCTACTGAAGAAATAGAAAAGGCCACTGGGGTAGATGGTAATGAGGGACCAAGCTAGAATATTAAAGCTGTTGAAATTGAAAATGTTTCATCACAGGAGAATTATTTATTCAAAATAGCGTGTGTCAAAAGGTCAGAAACATGGTGACAAAACTATTAAGCAGGCAAGGATCATTCGAGTGCAATCAAATGAGTTCATGGTGACATGATAATAGAGATTGATGAGGTTGTGATGTACATAAAGCAGTCTTAGCAACTATGAACATTGGTAAGTTCACTACGCTATTCTGCTAATAATGCGACATAATATTATGCAGTTACATAAACTATAGTCGCATAAACAAAATTAAGTAACAAAAATATAATGGATGTCACGTTAAGCATTTAAAGCAACACGATTTTAAGCAACACTATACATGTGTTGCATTTAGTGGCTAATGTGACCAAGGTTTAGTTACTAACCTAAACTTGTTGCATTAAAAACTTTATGTGACAATAACTAAGGTAACAACCAACACTTTGTTGCTTTTCCCATCAATTAAGACATAACATACGCAACTATATTAAATGAGTTGCGTGAAACAACATAAGCGACATACATTAAATATTAGTCACATTGAGAATGGATCAAATGAAAAGTGCTAATTTGGTTATAAAATGCAAACAAATCTAAACCACCCATTAGATTTCAATCAACAGTTGTAATTAAAGAATATTAATTGATACAAAAAATTACAAAAGGGCAATAATGGAAATACACTGCATAATATATTTTTCAAATATACTCATTAATATCAATCCCTTATTTTAAGGAACCGACATTTAATTTTATGATATGGAAAATCTACATTCAATTTTTTGATTTGAATGTGGTTTTTTTTAAAGTTACGTGAAAAAATTATTAAACTTTTTTTCTATCAATTTCAAGTATTCAATTAGTGATTTATAATACCAACCACTTTCTGCTATATAATATGATTCATGATTTGGTAGGATATGATTCATGAATCATATGATAGCAAATTATGAATCATGTTGGAGCAAATCATGACTAGATGATATGATTCAAAAGTTACATTATGTGATACAGTATGGTCGTCAGTTGTGAGGGTTAAAGCCGAAATTTGTGCAATTTAAGTTTGTAATAGTGTATGACCCATGAATCATATTATAGCAAATCATGAATCATAGTATAGTAAATTATGAATCATAGTATGACAAATTATGAATCATAGCATAGCAGAGCATGAATCATATCATGGCAAATCATGAATTATAGCATAACAAATAATGAATCATATTATAACAAATCTCGAATCATAGTATGATTCAAGAATCATGCGGGGTCAAATCATGAACCGTTGCTTACAACATTTATGATTCATTATATGATACCTTATGTTTCATGAATCATGCGGCATCAAATGTTGAACCTTTGTTCTAATAGTTGGTCCATAGTTCTAATGTTTTAATTTAACTAACCTGCAATATGCAAGCCAAATCCTATTAGGATCCCATGAAGTTTGAGAAGTGTGGTGTGTGGGACCTGTGGGTAGGTTTTTGTTCAAAACCGAAAAACAAAGATACGGGGAGCAATATCTGCCTGATGCAACACCACAATCCCATTAGGATCCATCTTCCTACAATCTCCAGTCGACTTAGCCGCAATCCCAAACCCTAACGGCACATCCGACATACTAAACACCACAACACCATCCTCAGCTACAATCCCTTCAGTAATCCTCCCTAACCCACCTTTCAACACATGATTCCCATACAAAAACGGGATCTCCGAAGTGGGTTTCAACCACACTCCAATATACTCAAAGCCTAGAGTTATAATTGACACCTACTCCTAATTTGTGTTCAAAGATACGGGGAGCGAGATTTTCGGAAACAAAGATCAAAACCGCCCGATTCTTTGGTATTTTCGGACTAATTTACCCTTTCTGAGTTCTTGAAATAATAATGTCATATTTAATATTTCATTTAATTGTATTTCGACCCCCAAATTAATAACCATCCGATCTGATTATTTAACGGTTCAGATCTATTTATATTTTTTAACCTAAATGTGCTTTTCACCTGATCCTTACTCTAGTCACATTATATAGTCTTTTTACCACCTATCTATGATTTTTAAGCTCTCAAATTAGACATGTACAAAAATATCATTTTTTAGGATTGAGAGGGATATTTTACATGCAAGCAAATTTTGCCACAAAATTTTTATAATCAAAATTTTTATACGCACAATTTTTGGCGGTGAAAAAATTCATTTAAGAAAAATTCACAAATCTTATAATCTAAAATTTGGGCGGTGAAAAAATTCATTAAGAAACAATTCACAAATCTTATAATCTAAAATTTGGGCGGTGAAAAAATTCATTAAGAAACAATTCACAAATCTTATAATCTAAAATTTGGGCGGTGAAACAATTCACAAATCTTACTCCAAAATTTGGGCGGTGAAAAAATTAATTAAGAAACAATTCACAAATCTTATACTCCAAAATTTGGGCGGTTGAAAATTGCCACACAAATCATCTCATTATTTAATGCATACACGTGTACACACTCTCAAACAACCTTAAGTCCCATTCATTCTTATCTCTTCCGAAACCCTACAGCCGCCGTCCTCTTTGTTTCATTTGATTTTTTCCAAATCAAAGCTCTCTTAAATACACGCTTCTCAAATGGCACCGAAGAAGAGAAGGCTTGATGAAATTCAAGAAAGGGTTCTCCGGTCACCGGATAAAAGGAAGCCAAGCGCTCGTATCGCCAGTCCGAGTCCTAAAAAGCATTGCAAAACATCTGAACCCTCTCAACCCAGACGCCAGCTTCTTGCAGTTCCACCTACATGTTCAGAACAACTGATGAAGCCTCCTTCGACAATAACTAAACCAACCCCTTCAACTACTATACCTCTACCACCAGCCCCTTTTGCTAGCCGACCTCTACAATCACCAACTGTTCCTAATATCCAGTCTCTTCCGCCACCAGAAATTGTAAGATTGAACTTCAGGAGTACTTTTGGTTAGTAAATGTAAATGTAATTGTGGTCCGGCAAAATTGATTTTTTCTTCTTTATTGTCCTAAATGTAGGGGTCGGCAATGGGCCGGGTAGGGTATACCCTACCCTTCTTTAGGGTGGGTCGGGTAGGGTATGACCATTTTTTAGGCGCCCGTTGAATATTTTTAGGGTAGGGTCGGGCAGGGTAGAGTAATTTTTTGAAACCTTAGGGTACTAGACGGGCAGGGTAACCCTAGGGTACAAAAGGGTAAGTTAGGGTACAACCTAATTTAAATGAATTGATTTTATTTTTATTTAAATAAAAATTATTATTATAAAATAATTTTATTTATTGCAAGTTCAAAATAAGTTTAATAACTCAAATTATTGTGCATATGGTACTTGATTAGTGTTCTACAATTAAATATATTATATAAATGTGTATATATTTTGAATGGGTAGCAAAGGGTATGAACGGGCAGGGTTCGGGGGTAGGGTAGGGTATGAATTATACTACCCGTACCCTGCCCATGGGTGATCGGGCAGGGTCAACTTCGGGTCAAGATTCGGGTAGGGTAGGATATAGGGTCGGGTCACAATAGGGTAACCCTCAGGGTAAAATTATGTTAGGGTAAGTTGGAGAGGCCTACCTAAATGCATCTAGTTCACAAGAGAGCTCCGGCCAGTTCATTCGGAGTACTAAATGTTGTTGCAGTTTATGTAAAATAAAAAATCTAATTTCTTTGCATATCTTTGACCTTAAAAATTTAAAATAATTAATAACACAAAAATTAAATGATATTAATTAAATCGTATATGCCAAATAAATATTTTAGTTATTATTAGCAAAAGGGACATAATAAAGTAATTTATACTAATAATATCTCCTACAAATAATACAAAAGCGACACCAATTTATGCAATTAACACTTAGTAATTTGAAATATAAAACGACAACATCATTATTTGTCGCTTTTGTTTGAAACAAAAGTAACCGTATATTTTAAGGTAAGTCACATAAGAGCTTATGCCACACGGTTTTTGCGACATGATAAATGCGACAACAAAATAGTGACATATTGTTTATGCGACTACAAGTAGGCTAAAGCCACATTTTTTTGGTAGTGACATATTCGGTGTAATGGCGTAGTGGTTGCTACCGGGTGTCTGAGTGTAAAGAGGTCCAAAGTTGTACAATCAACCAACCTATACCTTCTAGAGCATACTGTTGTTGAATAAGAAAAAAAACCGCGACAATGTATTGTGGAGTCAGATAATGAATGGTGAGGAAGATATTCATCTATTGATAGCTATAAAGTCCAAGATGAAGGCCAAAGCATCATAAAATTCAGTAACCAAAAGAATCATGGATCTGGAGGTAGGTGATGAGACAATTGCTGAAGAACCTAACTTTACTGCACAAGCAAATACCGTTCATGAAGCTTAGATTGGGAAGAAGAGTGTTGTGGCAGAATTAGCTACAACTATAGATGCACCTGGTGTTCAAGGTGATGATGAGGATGAAACCAATACTAATGTAGCAGATGAAACCACCGAACTTGGTAAGTCAGCAGTAGATGCAAAAATGTCTGAAGATGATCAGGTGCAGATGCGAATGAAAGTGGAAAGGTGCAGAACTGCCAATGATTAGTGTGGCAGTTGGTTAGACAAAATTTGGTGAAGCAAGAAAGAGGATAGCTCATTGATGAGTGTTAGAAATGTCTATTTTAAGCCCCTACTTTTATGCTTATTTCATATGATTTTAATGTAAAATATATTACTTTTGATACTTTGATTGATGTTTCAGGTCAAAAGCACGGTTTACACTTTACGAAGGAGCATAAATGGAAATATGAGGAAAAGCACGTGAATTCGGCCTAAATCAGACGTAATTGGAAGCATTTCTGCAATTCTTAGACCGAGTGCACTAAAGTACCTTACTCGAGCAAAAACAGCCGAAGACTCAAGTTACTCGACCGAGTAACTACACTGCTCGAGCAAGTTGTCACGTGACCAAGACCCTTCGTATGGATTATCTACATTAACTCGAGTGAATTAATACAAGAAGATAAATGAAGACCTTTCATTCCACCCGGCCATTTAAGATGAGAAGATAAGGAAGAACTCTACATTTACTCGGCCATTTATGAAGGGAGTTAAAGCAAGACCTTCCAAGTCACTCGAGCCCTTTGATTGAACATTATATAAACATCACAAGAGCTTCAAAGCAAAGTTGGCTGCTGCTGCCCGAGCTACCTACGGGGGCTGAAATAATAAAGTGATTGATCATAGTCGAGTAAACCAAGTGAAGAAGAGAGAGAGCCGAGAGAGCTCAAGATACCGATTGAATTATTGAAGATTATACAACCAGATTTTGTACTCGAGATACCGAGGAGAATAGCAGCAGCTTTGGAGCTCGACCGTGGATCATCAATCACTGAGAATTTCTAAACTTTACTCTTGTTTTATTTACAATCGTTTTACTTTTAATTGTTTGAATCATGTTTGCTTTATCACTCGAGATGAGTGAGTAGTTCTCTTTATGATGAGGATTTGATGAATCTCTATGCTTATGAATAACTAGAACATGATTATTTAATTTATATGAATCAATTCTTGTATGATAATTGCGTGTGTTGAATCATACCCGAGCTTAATCTTCATAAAATAGGTGTCCTGACAAAACATCTAGAAGTGTAGGTCGGAGTAGTATATCTAGGGAGGGGACCGAGAGGTGAACTTAGATTATTTAGGATTCAATACAACCATTAGATCAAGTATATTAGCAAAGCGAGAGCAGCGAGTATATTTGGTGCATGAATGTAATAATAAGCGTATTTAGACAAGACTAGTGAACTTCCAACATTCGAGAGTGAGGAAACTCTAGTTGAGTAGATGTTTAGGTGTGAATCCAACATTCGAGAGTGAGGATTCGTATGCTAATGCTACTCAGTCTAAATTCTATAATATAAATCCAACATTCGAGAGTGAGGGTTTATATTATCATATAACTATGCATTCTAGATTAAATTGTCATCAAGAAGGAAATTCATAACTATAATATAAATGCAACATTCGAGAGTGAGTATTTATATATCTTGTTTGAGTGAAACATAAGTATTAGTAGAGGATTCTCATCCTTGTCATAGTTTTTAATATTTGATAACAACCTTTTCTTTAAACATTGCCTTTTAATTGCCTTTAAAACACTGCCTTTGAAATAAAAAGACGCTTAAGAACTAAAGTTAAAGCTAGTAATTGAAACTAAAGAATTAAAAAGCTAGTAATCGAGTTTGAAATATAACTTGATTCCACTGTTCCCTTGGGTTCGACACTAGGTCACCCCTAGTTCTATAAATTCTTTTGAGTTGCGTGTGGAATATTTATTCACTAAATTGCACACGTCAAAATGGCGCCGTTGCCGGGGAACGGTGTTTAGTTTTTAGTTTTTAAAATCTTTCACTAGTTTAATTTTTAGTTCTAGATTTCGAGTTACTCGAAATCGTAAATATAATAAATATAAAAATACAAAAAAATAGTAGTAGTAATAATAAAACTTTCATTTGCTTATTTTTCTAGCTATTACTAAAATTCATCTTTTTGTAGGTGAATGCAATCAAACTCTAAAGCGAAGAAAAAGGTGCAAGTGGACGTCACAAATTCAAGTTCTAGCTCTTCGAGATCTTCTAGACCTTTAACTTCAACTTCGTGGAATTTTCCTTTGACAATACCGAAGAAACCGAGATCAAAACAGCTTACTCGACCAGATATGGAAAATCTTACTCGACCGCAAGGAGCAGCTCGAGCAGGGGCAGAGGTCGAGCAACCAGCCGAGTACTACATAACTCCAACCATTGGAAGTTATGATTCTCCAATTCACATTCCACATGAAGAAGGATACGATTTTGAACTTCGAGGAGGACTCATCCAAATGATCAAGAGTGAATCATTCGACGGATACGGTAACCCTCACGTTCATCTTAATAATTTTACTGAATTATGCCGTACGTATAAATTTGCAGGAGTACCTAGAGAAATAGTTTACATGAAACTATTTCCATTTTCTTTAACCGATGGAGCGAAAGATTGGCTTCAAGGACACGAGCCGAACACATTCAAGACATGGGACGCCTTAGCCCAAGCTTTCGTAAACCAATACTTTCCCCCTGCAAAGGTAAAACGTATTAGGGATAGAATTAATAAATTTGTGCAAGGCAACAATGAATCTTTTTATGAAGCGTACGAACGATTCAAAGGACTTCAACGCGAATGTCCTCATCATGGATATAACAAATGGGAATTGTTGTCGATGTTCTACGATGGAATGGACGAGAATAGCCGATTACGCATGGATCAAGGAAGCGGAGGAAGCATCATGGGACTACCCGCGAGCGAAGGATTCAAGGTTATAGAGAAACTCGCATGGAACAGCCACAATGGGGTGGAGACCGAAACCATCTAAAGAAGGAGGAACTTGAGCCGAGTACGAATTCAGTCACGAAAGCCGACTTTAATAACCTTTCAAAAACCGTTAACTCTTTAGTGCAAACCCTTTCTAACCTTAACTTAGATAAGAAGAAAACGCAATCAAACGTTTACGAGGTTAGCGAGCACACTGAAGAAGGTTACGGACCTAAAGGAGGAGAAGACGTTAGCTACATAGCTCGAGGACAAGGATCCTACGTACCCCCTCAACAAAGGCAGACTAGATTCTACTCAGATTTGAAACCACCATACCCTACTCAAGGGTACAATAACCAAAACCCAGGTAAGTCTCAATACTACCCAAGAGACCAAACTAGAGGAGACTACCCGAGCAACCAAGCCTCGAGTCAGAGCTATGGCCCGAGCACAAATCAGAATTTCAACAAAGGAAGGAAGACAAGAAATCCGAGGAACCTACCTTAGCGCAACTAATGACTCAGATGATAGCTACTCAAGCACAACAGAGCAAAGACATTCAGAATATCTTTGAGGAAATCCGACAAGGAAAAGCCGAACAGAAGATGCTTGAGACACATTTGCGCAACTCGCTTCAACGCATTCAAGGAATCCCGGAAAACTTCCTTCTCAACCCGAAATAAACTCAGCCGACTTAAGCGCTATCACTTTGAAGAGTGGTAAGGAGCTTGAAGGACCAAGACCAAAGAAAGCACAACAAATTCAGCCGAGCAAGATGAACCGAGTAACACTCAGCAGCCCGAGCAGGAAGAGGAAGCCACGGACAAGGAAAGTGAGCCGCCTTACGTAGCACCACCACCTTACGTTCCACCACTTCCATTCCCAAACAGACAAAAGAAGGTAAAAGAAACAGCCGCATTCAAGAAGTTTGCTGAAATTCTCGGAAAGCTTAGCATCACTCTACCATTTTCAGAGGTAATTTCTCAAATGCCCACCTATGCTAAATTCTTAAAAGATATTATAACTCATCGTCGTGAATTATGTGATGTAGACCATATTGCCTTAGGACCTAATTCTAGTGCCGTAATACAACGTAAGATGCCTAAGAAACAAAAAGATTATGGTTCATTCACTATACCGATCGTCGTAGGAGATATAGATATTGATGATGCCTTATGTGATCTAGGAGCAGGAGTTTCCATTATGCCATTTATCTTATATGAAAAATTAGGAATAGGAGAACTTTCTAGCACCACTTTAATTCTTAGACTAGCTGATAGGTCTAAACGAGTACCAATTGGTGTGTTAGAAGATATGCCTGTTAAAATTGGAGAATTCTATGTTCCTGTGGATTTTTATGTGTTAGAAATGGATGATAACCCTTATGCCGAAATTCCTGTTATTATGGGAAGACCATTTTTAAACACAGTCAAGGCATTGATAAATTGTGGCGATGGTTCAATCGAGTTGGACCTAGGTGAGGACAAGGTAAAATTTTATCTTTCTAAAATGATGAAAGCACCTACTTGTTCTTTGGATTGTGATTTGTTTGATGCTAATATTTCAAATAGTGATATAGTTGATATTTCCGCGCTAACATTTCTTGAAAGTGAAGGAAAGACAGATGAAAATATGTCGAATCTCATGGATGAAACCGAGTACTCGACCGAGTCATTTTCGGTCGAGCAGAATTTGACCGAGCAGAATAACCGAGCAGGAACTACAATCATAGCAACTCGAGCAAAGGTAATGAATTTGGTCAGGAATTGAAACCTCTTCCACCAAATCTAAGGTACGAATTTTTAGTTTCAGAAAAATTTTCGCCAGTAATCATAAGTGCTTTGCTAAATCAAAATGAAACTATGAAACTCATGCATGTTTTACGTACACATAAAGATGCTATAGGACACTCTATAGATGATTTAAAAGGAATTAGTCCCGACGTATGCATGCATAGGATTCGTTTATGCGATGACGCAAAACCATCTAGGGAGTTTCTTAGGAGACTAAATCCCAAATTAGGTGAAGTTGTTCTGAAAGAAATAACAAAACTTAGAGATGCAGGAATCATATACTCGATCCCCTATTCAGATTGGGTTAGCCCAATCCACGTCGTTCCAAAGAAAGGAGGATTAACCGTAGTTAAAAACGAAAATGATGAATTAATCCCCACTAGAACCGTAACCGGATATAGGATGTGTGTCGATTATAGAAAACTTAATAAAGCAACTAAAAAAGACCATTTCCCTATTCCATTCGTGGATCAAATGTTAGAAAGACTTTCCGGGCACGAGTACTTTTGTTTCCTCGACGGGTATAGTGGATTTTTCCAAATACCTATCCACCCCGAGGATCAAGAGAAGACCACGTTCACATGTCCATATGGAACGTTCGCGTATAGAAGAATGCCTTTCGGGTTATGCAACGCTCCGGGAACTTTTCAACGGTGTATGATGTCCATTTTCTCCGAGTACCTCGAGAAGACTATGGAAGTTTTTATGGATGATTTTTCAGTTTACGGGGACTCGTTTGACGATTGTTTATCGAATCTATCAAAAGTTCTAGCTCGATGCATTGAAATGGACCTAGTTCTAAACTGGGAGAAATGTCATTTTATGGTTCAAGAAGGAATAGTGCTCGGACATCTAGTTTCAAAACGAGGAATAGAAGTCGACAAAGCCAAGATCGAGGTGATCGAGAAGCTCCCACCGCCTAAGGATGTACGAGGTATTAGAAGCTTTCTCGGACACGCCGGATTCTACAGAAGATTTATCAAAGACTTCTCGAAGATAGCAAAACCACTCACAAACCTTCTCGCTAACGATGTTAAGTTCGTGTTCGATGATAAATGTCATGAAGCGTTCGAGACGTTAAAGAAGTTACTCACAACCGCCCCGATCGTTCGAGCACCAAATTGGGATTTACCGTTCGAACTAATGTGCGATGCAAGCGACGGAGCGATTGGAGCATGCTCGGACAGAGAGTTGATAACGTCTTCATGTCATTCAATACACGAGCAAGGCACTCGATGCAACTCAAGAAAACTACACCACAACCGAGAAGGAGATGTTAGCGGTAGTTTACGCATTCGAAAAATTCAGACAATACCTCGTTGGATCAAGACCATTGTTTACTCGGATCACGCAGCACTCAAATACTTGATGAACAAAAAGGACGCAAAACCGACTTATTAGATGGATCCTTTTATTGCAAGAGTTCGACATAGAGATCAGAGACAAGAAAGGAGTCGAGAACGTAGTAGCCGACCATTTATCTAGACTCGAGACTACCTTAGAGATAAAGGAAGTGGAGACCCTATCAAGGATTCATTCCTAGGAGAATACTTGTTATCCATAGACTCAGCTCAAAACAAAGACCCTTGGTACGCAGATTTTGTGAATTATCTTGTTTGTGGAACGCTACCACCAGATCACGTATGCACAAAAGAAGAAATTTCTCCGAGACGCTACTCGATACTATTGGGACGAACCTTATCTTTATAAGTTAGGAGTCGATGGCATATATCGTACGTGTGTAGCAGAAAAAGATCAACATAGAATCTTACGCGAATGTCATTCTTCATTCTCGGGAGGACACGGATCCACATCCAAAACAGCCGCTCGAGTATTGCAGTCGGGATTCTATTGGCCAACTATTTTTCAAGATGCTCATAAGTATGTTCAATCGTGCGATGCTTGCCAAAGATCGGGAAACATCTCGAGGAGAGATCAGATGCCTCAGAAGGGTATACTCGAAGTAGAAATTTTTGATGTATGGGGAATTGATTTCATGGGACCTTTTCCTTCATCTTACGGAAACAAGTATATACTAGTAGCGGTTGACTATGTGTCTAAGTGGATAGAAGCCATAGCCACACCACATGCGATGCCAAGTCCGTAAAGAAATTATTTAAGAAGATCATTTTCCTAGATATGGTGTACCTCGAACTATCATTAGTGACAATGGAACGCACTTTAAGGAGAAACAACTCGAGAAGATGCTTCGAAAACATGGAGTATATCACAAGATTTCGACACCTTACCATCCCCAAACCAGTGGTCAAGTAGAAGTTTCAAATAGAGAGATCAAAGCTATTTTAGAAAAGACCATTTCAGGAGCAAGGAAGGAATGGGCGTCGAAGCTAGATGACGCACTATGGGCTTATAGGACAGCCTACAAGACCCCTATTGGTATGTCTCCATACAAACTTATCTTTGGAAAAGCTTGTCACTTGCCGGTAGAGATCGAGTACAAAGCCATGTGGGCTATCAAGAAGATGAATTTCGATACTAGAGCTGCAGGGAAACACCGTATTCTTCAATTACATGAACTCGAGGAGATACGCCTAAACGCCTATGAAAGCGCGAGAGTCTACAAAGAGAAAACAAAAAAGTGGCACGATAAGAAAATCATTGAGAAGAGATTCCAGTAGGAGACGAAGTGCTACTCTACAACACTAGGTTGAGATTATTTCCGGAAAATTACGTTCCAAGTGGTCCGGACCATTCAAGATATCTAAAGTTTTTGACGACGGACACGTGGAATTATTAGACAAGGAAGGAAACACATTTAAGGTCAACGGACATAGACTGAAGATTTATCATGCTGGAGACCAATGCTATCTAGTAGAGCAACTCAATCTCTATGAGGTCGGGTAACTAAGAAGTGGAGCATATCCTCTCGAGAAGGGATCCTAGCAAAGGACTTCTCGAGTGTGTTTCTTTATATGAAGACACGGCTACGTCCTTGCCAGGACGTTAATCTAGGCCAGTAAGTATTTATTTTTCCGCATTTATTTTTTCCGCACTTTATTGCTTTCTAGAGTAAGTATATTCTTTAGATTAGGAAAAATGCAAGTGTGGGGTAGAATATTATTTGGGAAAATTCCGGGGTTAAATTCTTTCACTCGATCGAGTAAACCACCAACTCGACCGAGTCACGTCACCCAAATTAATATAGATTAAAAATTTAAATGAATTCCTATTTCATTCGATCGAGTAAGATTCTTACTCGACCGAATTGAACCCAAAAACTTAAATAAATTCGTTTAAATAATTTAATCCCCCCTCATTCGATCGAGTAAAAATTTACTCGACCGAATTCACACCACCCAAAAACAAAATAAAAAAATTATAAATTAGAATTTAAATATCATTGGACCAACTTGACCAATTAAATTTGGTCATATAGGAAATTGTTCTAATTTAATTAGACCAATTTAATTGGACCCATTGGAAATTGGTCCAATTTAGAAAACCCTAAACATCACTCGACCACCTTTACTCCACCTACTCGACCGCTTCAACATCACTCTCAAGATCCAAAATCCCTAGCCACCGATTCACTCGACCAAACCCTCAAACCTAAATTCTCAACAATGTCGAGCGGACAAGGATCAGCATGGGAAGAACAAATCCCTAGCAAGGAGATTTACGGTTACAACCCGGGCACGCAACTTAGCTTTAGGAAACCATTTCAACAACCACGGCTTACGAACTCTTCTTTGGCTCGAACAAGAAGGAAGTGGTAAGTTCCGTTGCACCTCACAAACCTACTATGATTGAGCTTGGAATTTATGAGATTGTGGACAACATATTTATCAATGCCGGTTGATCGAGTGGGAGTATTTGATGGGGAAGCCGACACACCACACCTTGTGACGAGTTCTTCACAAGTTTTGAACCGTTTATAATGATAATGAGTGTGTGTCGTGGGAGTTTGAGATTAATGGAAAAGAATTCAAGGAGGAGAAGGAGTATGGATGGAGAATGGTTCTCTCCCGGAGGTGTTATTCCATTTTGCACGGATGAGATGAGATTGGAAGTATGGAGGAAGCTAACCGGTATGCGAGAATATGACCCTAATTGCTCACCCAAGTGCCTAACGGATGGAGTATGGAAATACATCCATCGGATTATTTCTACGAACATCAACACTCGTGTTGACCAAGGTGCTCGGTATCTCGGGAAGACTTGGATTTGATGTACTTCATGGAGCGAGGAGACTCCATTGATTGGTTTTATGTCTTCACCGAGCGGTTCAAGAAGATGATCAACCCTAAGGAAAAGAGCAAAGCACTCGGTGCTCATCTTTCATCACTTGCCTCGCGGAACGCTCATATTTTATGTTTAAAAGCAAAGGAGATTTTAGACCGCTCGACACCGCCCGTTTGGTCACTATGACGTTGATGGATAGGAGGAGCAAGGAATGGGTATGTACAAAGGAAATGCCCAAGCGCGCTGACCGGAAAGGAAAGAAGAAGATGAACGAAGGACCGAGCTTCGAGTGGGAAGAGTGCTAGGAAAGCCTCTTTTAGTTGTTTATTTGTGTTTGTTGTTGAACTTTTTGGACGTACCGTTTGCGGTACTTTGTTGTTGTAACTTGAACTTGCGCGTACTGTTTCTAATTGTCATTTACCCTTAGAATCGCCAAGTTTTAAGACGCAAAGTGAAGCAAAAGGACATTGCTTCACTCGACCGAATCTATGGATCATTCGGTCGAGTAACATACCAACACTTAAACAACTCGACCCAAATTAGAAAAATCAGATTTTTAACCAAAGCCCACTCGAGCACCTAGCCCAATTTTTCCTAAAAACAAAATATCTCGAGTAACCTAATAAATATTCATAACTTCCATATATTAAATCCTTGATTAAATCTTTGATTAAATCTTTGATTTAATATTCCATTATTAGAAACCCTTGATATACAAATATTTATCACACTTTATTAGGTAAGTAAATACTCGAGTAACCCTAGAGCTTCCAAAATTATATTAATATAAGAACCGATCGAGTAGCATGGCATAATCACCATACTCGACCGATTCTACATACTCGAGCAACATGTCTCAATCCAACCTACTAGCCAAAAACACCAATGCACCTTCCCAAAGAAGAACTCATGTTGAGTTTGTTCACACCTATGACCCATCCTACCCACCAAATTTTGACAACATAGACCATGCACGAACCTATGAAAGATTATTTGAAGATGCAAACCGACTCAAGCCTTTAGTGAGCTCGATAGCCCTTCATGACAAGACAATGCAAAGCCTTGGCATTAGTGCCAAAGTTTATGACATGTTTAACCGAGCTGCACTCGATGTGGATGTTGTTTTCAACAAGCAATGCTATAAGGAACTTGTCTATGAGTTCATTGCTTCGTTTGAACCTGTGGAAGGAGAAGGTTTTGCATATGATTATGAAGGATGGAAATTCAGAATTCAAGATTTGGATTTTTATTGGACTCGACAAGAAGCATATAGACATCTTGGATTTCCTGAAGGAGGACTTTGTCACTTGGCTACGGAACAACAAAGAATTCAGATTTGGAAAGACATTAGCCGCCAAGACTTCAGACTACCCTTCACCATCCTCTATTAAGAATCCCGTTTGGAAGTACGTGCATCGTTTGATTGCTACGAATATTAATTGCCAACCCGAAACTGTTGATGTAGTTACCCGAGAGGACTTGAACATTATGTGGGCACTCGACCAAGATGAACATATCAATTGGTTTGATGTGTTTACAACTATGTTCAAGGGTATGCAGCAGGCATACTACTCTTCACAGTACGTGGGTTGTACTTCATTGATCACTAGCATAGCCATCGGTTGCAATTTATTCTACCCGAGAGATACACAGAATTTCGAGAATTGGACTTTAACCTGTTAAGGAAATTAGCATTCTTAGCCAAAAAACCCGCCAGATTGGAATTTGCCTATAAGGAAGTAACTGAGGAAGAAGACCCCTCCGAGAACGCGCGCTCGGTTGGGAACTTCAATGATACAAGCAAAGATAAGGGTAAGGAAAAAGCTACCTCGAGCAAAACGCAGTCCAAGAAGCCTAAGAAAAATAATTCGGGTATTGAGTGGTATGAGGTTCGTAGGGTGACTATCAAAGAATTTCGCAAGTCGAATGGAGAACCAATAGAGATCGAGTCTGATGAGTGATTAAAACCTTATTTCTTATTTCTTCTACAAATAATTATGTCTTTGTTTGGAAAACAAAGTTAGAAATTCAATAAAGAAGAAATTTATCTCTTACCAAATTTTAGGGTTACTAAAAATAAAATTCAGAATTAAAACACCTTGAACAAAAAAATAAACACTCAATTAAATTCTGAATTTTGGCCGAGCCCACTCGACCAACTAAGAATGTCACTCGACCGAGTGAACCTAACTTAAACCGAAATTAAATCTTCCATCCGGTCGAGTCATCTGGTTCACTCGACCGAATAAATTGGGCCATACACTTAAACATTAAACAAAACCTAGCCCAACTACACAAAACAAAACCCTAACTCGACCGAGTTTATTTATTCACTTAAGACCAAATGGAGAGTGGTCGAGTTAAGGAGAACAAGATAGAAGTTGTGAAAGAATGGAACTTTGTTGTGAAGGATACCGATCACCACCTAGACCTATATTGCATCACTCGACCGAAGAGACCGCTCAAGACGACGAAGAATTCGTAGATGCAGAGGATAACGTAGGTGACAACGAATAGGTCAGATAATGAACAACTTCCGAATCCTTAGAAACACCCGATATCTCCAAACAAACAATCAAACAAACCATAAAAAAACAACTTTCACAACTAGACAGATTGATCGAGTACTTGACATTTGCACTTGTTTGAACATTTTAAATTATTATCTATCATGTTTTTCTTTGTTTGTTATATAATGACAAATCTTTGTTAGCATTGCAAGAATGATAGATGTGCAGCGCATTGGAAAGTCAAGATACGAAGAAAAATGTCAAGAACGAAATACTCGACAACCAGCTAAGTATCTCTACACCTTAATCTTAATTTATTGCTTAGGGACTAAGCAAATTTTTAAGTGTGGGGTGGGGAGTAGTATGCATACAAATTTTCATGATATATACATTGCATACTTTTAAAAATTTGCATACATCCTACTATTTAAATGAAAACACGTTGAAAAATGTCAATTAAACATGCTAAATAAGATCGAGCACTTAGATTAAAAATGTTTGCTGAGAAACTCATGAATTGAAATTTTTGAATTGAACGACTTTCATGATAGAAAATTTATTTCTTGTGACTTAACTTAAGAGCTTGCCTAGTTTGATTTTTCTTAGAAATTTTTGACATAACACCTTGAGAAAAGCAAAGTTTTATCCAATTTCATAGAGGAAATTTTGAACGAAACATGGATAATATTTCATAAAGCTATTGTATTGCCTTTAGGTGACTTAAGCATATCTCGTAATATATGGTGCATTTGTTGTAACACTCGAGTTAATATTTTGGCATCTAGTCAAGTCTTAAGTGTGGGGTTATCCAATAAAGTCGAGCATTTGCCGAGGGTTAGGAAGGTAAGTTCCCCCTTGAAAGTATCTGCTTTGACAAAACAAGAAAACAATTGCCGAGGGTTAGGAAGGTAAGTTCCCCCTTGAAAGTATTTGTTTTGAAAAAAAAATAGAAAAAAAATATAAAAAAAAAAAAAAATTAATTCGTTTCCCCACTTAAGTCCTTGCTTTTGCCTAAATAATGTTGCGACTCGAGTGAAGCTGTCGAGTGATAACCATGAGAATTGCTTAGGGACGATCCTTGTACTTATGTACGTAGGCATGACATGCTTTTGAAGAAAAATTCATGAAATATGTGGTAATCATCCGGAATTCCTCTACTCTTATGGATTACGACGTGTAGTCTAATTCTTGGGCAAGAATTCTTGACCTTGACCTTATGGACTAGCCCTTGCTAGCATAGGTGATTGGTTCGGTGAAACTCCTCTTGAATATTGTGTTTTACTTTGTGATTTTCGGTGTAAGTTGGGAATGGAGAGAAAGGACAAACAAGGTTAGTTTCTTATTGCTCGAGTTACTTGAAATTTATGACTATCGTGATTTGAAGTGATTTTCAATATTTTTCATGCCATGAATGATCAGCTATACTTTGAAGTGTTTATGATTAAAGAATAATGCAAAAGAATGTTTGTTGAATTGACTAGCTATGTAAATGAATACGATGAATGGATGATGTGCAGGATTTGTGAGTATTCCGTTATCTGAAAACTCTCACGAGACTAAAACTCGTCCGCTAGGGCAGCCTAGAGGTTTAAAGGCTTAATGCATATGCTAAATGCATTCGTGATTTTCTACGACAGTGAACTAGGATTAGAAACTTTAGAAATCTCAGGAGTAAGAAATAAGCTTAATACTTGTTCGGGACGAACAAGGATTAAGTGTGGGGTATTTTGATGAGTGTTAGAAATGTCTATTTTAAGCCCCTACTTTTATGCTTATTTCATATGATTTAATGTAAAATATATTACTTTTGATACTTTGATTGATGTTTCAGGTCAAAAGCACGGTTTACACTTTACGAAGGAGCATAAATGGAAATATGAGGAAAAGCACGTGAATTCGGCCTAAATCAGACGTAATTGGAAGCATTTCTGCAATTCTTAGACCGAGTGCACTAAAGTACCTTACTCGAGCAAAAACAGCCGAAGACAAGTTACTCGACCGAGTAAACACTGCTCGAGCAAGTTGTCACGTGACCAAGACCCTTCGTATGGATTATCTCATTAACTCGAGTGAATTAATACAAGAAGATAAATGAAGACCTTTCATTCCACTCGAGGATTAAATGAGAAGATAAGGAACTCTACATTTACTCGGCCAATTATGAAGGGAGTTAAAGCAAGACCTTTGAAGTCACTCGAGCCCTGAATGAACTATATATAAGCATCACAAGAGCTTCAAAGCAAAGTTGGCTGCTGCTGCCCGAGCTACCTACGGGGGCTGAAATAATATAGTGATTGATCCGATCGAGTAAACCAAGTGAAGAAGAAGAAGGAGCCGAGAGAGCTCAAGATACCGTGTGAATTATTGAAGTTTTGTACTCGAGATACCGAGGAGAATAGCAGCAGCTTTGGAGCTCGACCGTGGATCATCAATCACTGAGAATTTCTAAACTTTACTCTTGTTTTATTTACAATCGTTTTACTTTTAATTGTTTGAATCATGTTTGCTTTATCACTCGAGATGAGTGAGTAGTTCTCTTTATGATGAGGATTTGATGAATCTCTATGCTTATGAATAACTAGAACATGATTATTTAATTTATATGAATCAATTCTTGTATGATAATTGCGTGTGTTGAATCATACCCGAGCTTAATCTTCATAAAATAGGTGTCCTGACAAAACATCTAGAAGTGTAGGTCGGAGTAGTATATCTAGGGAGGGGACCGAGAGGTGAACTTAGATTATTTAGGATTCAATACAACCATTAGATCAAGTATATTAGCAAAGCGAGAGCAGCGAGGATATTTGGTGCATGAATGTAATAATAAGCGTATTTAGACAAGACTAGTGAACTTCCAACATTCGAGAGTGAGGAAACTCTAGTTGAGTAGATGTTTAGGTGTGATTCCAACATTCGAGAGTGAGGATTCGTATGCTAATGCTACTCAGTCTAAATTCTATAATATAAATCCAACATTCGAGAGTGAGGGTTTATATTATCATATAACTATGCATTCTAGATTAAATTGTCATCAAGAAGGAAATTCATAACTATAATATAAATGCAACATTCGAGAGTGAGTATTTATATATCTTGTTCGAGTGAAATCATAAGTATTAGTAGAGGATTCTCATCCTTGTCATAGTTTTTAATATTTGATAACAACCTTTTCTTTAAACATTGCCTTTGAATATTGCCTTTTAATCACTGCTTTTGAACACTGCCTTCTGA
>QZGG01002898.1:0-30277 GCA_006409495.1 Sedum album
GACAAATTTGCAGCACTCAACGACGTGCTCGTCAGTACTCCTTCTTTACTACTAGTGCATAACATGAGGACACGTTTTTGTTTATGTGTGGGGGTAGTACATCTATCTTTGGAGTAATTTAAATTTTTTCATTTTTTTAGTCTAACCTAGCTGACATGTGAAATCTCAAAAGGTAATTGTGCGCGAGAAACATTGGCGTGCGCGACATGTGCGCGTTACTCGCGCGTCTGCGTAATTTGTGCATATATGACATATTCTGATTTTTTGTTAATTTTTTCGAATTTTGTGTGTTCTCTTGAGTGGAATAAAGAGGGATGTGAAGCTGATAGAAACGTCCTAGAGAAGCAGTCGACCGAACAAAGCTTGAGGAGCGATTGTATGGTTATGAGTGGTCGTGGAGGTTGGTACTTCGCGGTCAAAGGATAAAGAGCAAGCTCAGTCACGCAGATGCCAAAGGCGAAACCCTAATGGCGTGACGAGACGGGAAAACAGACTGTCTTCGCTAAAGTTAGTCGCTCAGGAAGGGGGCGCGGTTGCAAACGCGTGGCCTGACTTGCGCGCGACTGATCAGAAGCGAGAGTGGGGCGTGGTTCCATAGCTGCTATCCGAAGGTTATGATTGGAAACCGTTCTAGGGAAAAATCAAGATCCGGACCATTAAGTATTCAATTCAAAAGTTAAAGCTCAAAAGGCCGAGACAATGAAAAGAAGAAAGTGTGTATGTCCGAGAAACGAAAGTGAAGCGTCAAAGATGTAAGGTCAGAACCCTAAGGACGCGAATCAAACACGTACCAGAAAAAGCGAACACAAATAACCATACAATTGCAAGTCAAGAAGAATTCGGTGACCGGTGCTTAAAAAGGATTATCTCCCAATCATCCGAATTGGAATTCATTCCACTAGAGAGGTAAAACAAAGTTTGAATTAATTACAAGAATCAGTTTAATGTTGTATAGTCACAGTTGCGCAGGTTGTGTGAGTGGCACAGACATGTGGCGCAGTAAGTCCAGAAATCACGCGTACATTACACAAGAGGTAAGGAAGCCGGATTGTTCAGGGACGAACAAGAGTAAGTGTGGGGGATTTGATAAAGCATGTTTGTATGCTGTTTTAGGTCCTTTGCACTGCTTATAATTCTAACATATTTAGTATAAGATTACGCTATTGGTGTAGTTTTGTATCTCAGGTTGATTGAAAGAGTTAGAACAAAAGTGCAACAAGAAAGCTGAATCTCGGAACAAAAGACAACAAAGTTGACAAGAACGCGCAAGTATAGGTCGCGCAGAGCAAAGCAAAAACAATTTTTGACGTCAGCAATCAGCGCAAATCCGGAGCGATGACGTCATCACGCGCAAAGAATATTTCTAAGTTCGGTTTTTGGAGATCAAGATATTCCCAAAGCTCATTTTTAGAGATAAAGATGATTTCCTACATATTTTCTTGCCTAATTATTCGTGGAAACCCTCGAAGGCAAGAGTATAAATACATAGCTTAAAGGAAATCACAGACATGCGTAGAGAGACGATTTAGAGCAGAATTTGAAGAAGGATCACAGAATTGCCGGTGCAAGACTGAGACGCGCACTGACGACGCGCGCATCAGGCTATAGTGTCTTTACTTGTTGTTTTCATATAAATATTGAGATGAATATGTTCAGCATGTCTAGCTAACTTTCTGAATTCAGTTTAGACTTTAATCTATGAATAATATGTTTTGAGGTTTTATTCTTAATGCATGACCTGTTTAGTATTATTACTCCGAGTAAACTTGCATGATAACTAGTTTAGATAGTTAAGCGAAGCCTTTACCCGTAGACCTAATTATAGACTCTATTATCTAACGTTAAACTATCAGAGGTACGTTACAGTGAATGATAGGAGTAGCACTAGAATAGGCAGTAGCTACCTTTACCGGATTCGTGGTTGATTAGACTAGGTTGGGTAGTAATATCATATAGACCTTTACCGGAATATATGTGTAAGCTATTAAGCCTTTACCGGACCTTAGCTTGCGTGAAAAATCTATCATAGATCTTTAGAAAACTCGTGATAAACATAGAAGTTCATAGTGATTAGTCTAAGCTGAGTTCATCTCTCATTTATCGTTTACACTTGTATTCATTTTGTGCGCCATTAGTACTCACGCATCTGTTTTCTTTCTCTCACTTGTTTTAACTCACACAACCCCAATCTTTAGTTGTAGATAAAAGACGACTTCTCACCGTTCCCTGTGGATTCGACCCTTGACTTACTTAGACTATACTAAGGAGGAGAGGGACAAATTTGCAGCACTCAATGACGTGCTCATCACACTATAACTAGCATCTAGCGTCACATGCTCAAGTTCACTAATTTATCTCCTATGTGACATGATATCTTAAGGAATTTTGCATAAGTAGGTGAACGCACATCGTTGTACACGTCAAATTAATCCTTTCTTCTCCACTAGTATAGCAGCTAAGAAAGGGCCGATCTCTGAGAGAAAGGTAGATTAATCTTCTTCCTGAAACTAAAAGCAACTATTGTGCACAGGACCCCGCGTGTGAACAGTAATTGTATAAAAAAGTGCACCAAACAGTGCGCAGGTAGTGACGAGTGCGTTTAGTAATACTAACACATATACCAGCATAGACAATCCCTTATGAATGCATATTTTATCATCGATTCTAAAACATCTAAAATTTAAATTCCAGGTAAATTTTTGTCCCGTCAAGGCTTCCTGATTCTTACACATATTCTGATCAAAATATATGTGATATTACTTCTTATCTAGTCTAAATACATAGGTAGTAAATATTTATCCTAGTGTGTTACTCCTAGTTGTCGTCAAGCTATTCAACTAATCTAACAATCAATAACAAGTAATTCACGTAAGCTTGCGGTTCAAGGCTTCCCCTACTCAAACAACTATGTTATCAAAGCATGCGTGCACAAAATCAATGAAGGAACGAATCATGCATTGAACAAGTCTCAAAAGCAATGCCTCATAAGTTTAAGTCCGGTTAATACAATGAGTTTAGCTAGACATACTAGAGTGCAATAGGGAAAACAGTTTGTGTGATCAGTCAAATTATTATTGTTATTTGTGACGAAGAGTTGATTTATCAAGATAAATGATATGATGCATTATGGAGGCAAAATGATTCAAATGAGTGAAGAATTCAACAAAAGTACAATCTAGACAGCTTGACCTTCATGCCTTCTTCAGCGTGTACAAAACACATATGAAGTCTAAATGAAACAATCTATACATCATTGGAAAATGGATTCAATTATCTATAACTCTCTAGTTTATAGCAAAGTCAGACTCTAATGTTTTGAGCGTCAAATATGCATTCAAGACAAAACAGCAGTTTGCTCAGGTTACCCGGGTTCCCAAACCTACCCGACTGACCCGAGCTATCAAATATTGGACAGATTTGCTGCTGAGGTTGGATACCCGGGTGCCCATACCTACCTGACCTACCCGACCCATACTTGACCTGAGCTATAAATACACATTTTTAGAGATTTTAGAAGGGAGGTGGACTGTACGAAGAAAGAGGAGACAAAACCAAAGAGAAAGAGACAACTTACATGCTCTTTTAATATTTTGTCTATGGATTCATTTACGATGTATTGTGAGTAGTACCTTATTTCAAGGTTCAATGGACCTTGTTTGATGTATTCGAAACTCATAATGTCAGTTTAGATGAGATGAATGAATTGTTAGATGATTTGTGTTCTTACTCATACTTTGATAACAATGCATGCTAAGTGTTTGGTAAATGCTTGTATGAATATAAGATGCTCTAGGTTTCATATAGAAATATAGGAATTTGGAGTAATCATTGAGTAAGACTATCTAATAATTTGGTGACTACGTAAGTAGCATTAAAGATTAGAAGAGTAGGCTTTTGCTATATCCGAGCTTTCGCATTGATCACCATAACGGAAGTCCGTGATTAATGTCATTGTATCGAGCAAGTCAACAAATTGGAAGAGTGAGACTTGAATCATTGAAATCAATACTCAAACTTGGCGAGATCTTGTTTTGAGTAGTAATTTAATAGTCAACTCCGAATCATTAGATGTTACTCCTATTGTCATTATTTTGATGCATTAGACAAGAAAAATTGAACATTGAAATCTTTTCTATTGGATTGTAACTATTTTAATTACTCATATTATATATCCTCCCTAAAACAAAACAAAACAAAACAAAACAAAACAAAACAAAACAAAACAAAACAAAACAAAACAAAACAAAACAAAACAAAACAAAACAAAACAAAACAAAACAAAACAAAATATATTGATTTTTAGTTAGCTAGATTAAAGCTAAATCTTATATAGTGCACAAGTTTTAGTTTGCTCCTTGGACGACTCGAATACTTCGCTTTATAAAAATTTGAATTGCATTTGGAATCTCTTAGTCACTAACTTTGAAGTACAAAATTACGCAACGTCCGCGATTTCCTTGTGCACCGTAAATCTTTTATGTCCAAGCTCTCATTGCTTCCGTCACAATTGCTCTCCTTAAAACCCTAGCTATAGATGTGTATTTATAATGATGGTAGCTTAGGGCTCAAGGACTTATCATTATCTAATTCTAGCCCAAGGAAATCTAAATAATATTTTCAAATCAAAGTGATAAATTCGGATTGCCAAATCTGGATTTAAAAGATATTGTCGTGCGGCAGATATTATCAATACGCGCTCCAAGGCACGCTACAGCTGATAGCGTGCAAATATACTAACATCTATTCCTTGTTTGTTTTCGATTACTTTATTAAAGATTTGATACTTCTTATGCTCATTTTAGGATTTATTCAAGAAGTATAATCATGGAGCTATAAAGTGCAAAAGAGAGCGAATTCAAAACAAAAGTGCACAAAAGAAGCCATAGGAGACTACTTGTCCGAGTTGAGCAAGGAGATCCTCGGTCAAGCAAGGAAGTCCTTGGCCAAGCAAGGAAGTCCTTTGTCGAGCAAGGAGGTCCTAGGCCGAGCAAGGATGTGTAGGAAGGTTGCTCAGCCGAGCAACACATCAAAACTGATATGTTCGAACTCAGAAGACTCCTGCTCGACCGAGAATATTGTCTGCTCGGTCAGGTACATAAGAGTTCAGACCAGGCCACCCTTGCTCGGCCGAGCAGGCCCTGAGATAGCTCTTAGCTCTCCCGAGCAATGTGATAAAATTGATAAATCAAAAGTCAGTAGCTTCTGCTCGGCCAAGGTAAAATCCTACTTGATCGAGCAAATAAGCTGCTCGAACAAGGAAACTGAACTCTGCCGAGGACACTTGGGGCTAGTAATACTCTTGCTCGACCGAGCAAGGAAGCTCAAAACTCAGATTTCACTCCATAGTATAAATAGGGATCTAAGCCATATTTGGAGGGATCCTTGGAAGTTCAAATATTCATACATCTAAAGAAGTCCTTGGATCAAAGATGATGACGTGAAGATGAAGGCTTGAAGATCGTCAACATCTCCGAAGCTTTTCTATCTCTACTTTTGTTATCATGTTGTTCATTTCCATTTTGAACACTTTGTTTACATTTGTAGTCATGTTAGAGTAGTTGTTCATGTGATTGGGGATTATATGGATCCCATAGGATTTGGATGATGTTTGTAAACTCTTTCTATGCATTTGAATTACATTTTAGTTGAATCTTAATTGTTGTAGTTACTTGTTCATAATGATGCATGCCAAGTGTTTGACGAAATGCCTAAGTATGTCAAAGTGAATTAACTTCCTATGATTTGATGACGATTGAACTCTAGGATGTTAGTAACTATATCAATGTTGCTTTGAGAGTTAATTGTGCGCGAGAGCGACAATTCCTCTTGGTGATAGGCTAGGTTTGGTGTTGAATTTGAGTGCCTTTCCAATAGAGTGAGAGCTTGAGGTTGTGCACTTGAATTCCATGTGATTCAATAGAGCGAGAGCTTGAGAATTGAAACTTTTTAGCGCGTCATCTAATCCCAAAGGATGGAACGAGAGTTGAACTTGGAAGGATGATGTGTAGCCATAAGAATTCAAACTAATTGTGATTTGTGCTAGGGAAATGAGTGTGTTAACTCTCCTATATCATAGGGGTAAAGTAGAAGTCCTTGATCACTTTTCTTTACTTGTTATTCTACCAATCCCCCAATCCTTTTATGTTAGGCAAACTTAGGTAATTCTCAATTAGTTAACTATCACCTTTTCTCTTGGGTTCGACTCGAGGTCACTCGATTTATAAATGTGTTTGCTGCGTGACTAGGATAAGTGTTTTCAATAATACTACCCTAAAACCGCACGTCAACAGCTTCTATCACGGACTTCTGCGTCTTGCATGTACTGTTGTGTCTTGCACGCACCATTATGCAAGTCTTTTCTTCAGCGGCTTCTATGCACTTCACATGCCAAATTTCTTAATGATGCAATGCTCTACAATCGTATCCTTTTAGCTTGCTTTCGTCTTAAGCTCCTTTTATTTCCTGAAATACAAAACTATACAAAATGAGTAATCTTGTACAAAGGAATATGCGAACAAGCATAGTATCATAGACTAATAATGTGCATAAATACACTCTATCAAATCCCCCACTTAACCTTGTTCGTCCCGAACAAGTACTGAGCACAAAGACTAACATCTTACTACGAGTTGACGTGCTGGCTACTCCCTTGCATAGACCATACGCCACACTACCAGTTATTATTCACGCACCTACTCACACATCACATCAATCATAACAATATAGACTTTCTCAACTTGTTACCTCATAAAATGATGCAAATTAATTCAAATGAGTGGTAGTTAGTTCTCTTTAGGCTCCAAGTCATCATCCTCTGCTCCAAGTTCACGATACATGGTTAAAGTTATCGCTTTCTTTGGCGCTTGATTCTTTCGCATTCTTTTGGGATTAGAGCTTTATGTCTTTGACAATCCTTAATATCAAACTTGCACGCATGAGTGTATTATTCTGGATGCGCGCCTTTGTTGGCAATGTCGAATGCATTTCTTTTGAATGGAATTGCCTTGTCCATTTTTTTCATCTTTATTCCCAGAATGGTTCCAGTTCTCAGCCTTCGGATATCAGCTATGGAATGGCGCCCCGCTCCACTTCGGCAGGGCCGGTCCTGAGAATTTGAAATTAGGGCCTTTTGTTGAGCTTCTTTCTATTATTTTAGTGAGAAAAATTATTAAAACTTAAATTGAGGATAGAGAGCTTCAAACTCAAGCTTATTCTCAAACAAGTCAATCACATAACCACTCGCACCCCCACATTTTATATACTAGAATTTTAGCAAAATGTATAATAGTAGGCCCCCTAAAAAGAATGGGTCATTGGCGACCGCCCCTCTTGCCCCCTTAAAAGAACGGTTGATATTAAGGTTCACCATCTCACATTAATTATTTGTTTCTCTAAATCTTAACCCTAAATAAATAAATCAAAAAAGATTATTTTATTATTTAGATAAACATATATTTTATTAAGATCCGTAGTCTTCATATTTCTGTGAATCATTTTAGTTAGTCGAGTGTGTCTAACGTAACGCTGATAGAATGGCCTGGGAACAAATTTATTCATGTTTACAAGACTGGCTGATAATAGTTGTTGCAGCACATGTGTGGGGACTCTCTTTTTATGAAATTCGAATAAAACGGTAGGCGAAAAGTTTTTAAAATTAAATTAATTGCCGGTTTGAGCATAAAAGAGAGATTGATTTGGCATTTGGGTCCCACTTTTGTTTCATCATCTCGTTGTATCCTGCTGTCCGCTTCTTTCTCTCTAAAACTGATTTGATTTAGTTAATCTCTGTATCCGTTGCATTGCCGTTTTCATCCGAATCCGATAGGCGATTTTGAGAGAAGAAGATGACCATGTCGAGGAGGGTTTTTGTTGGTTTAGTTGTCGGATTGGTTTTCGCATTGGTTTCACCATATGCTCAGGCACAGACACCAGCTACGGCTCCTTCGCCTACCAGCGATGGTAATGCACCCATAACCCTCTTAATCTTTTTTCGAAATGTATTTGGATTATTGGTAGTAGATCTGTGTGATTCTTTCGATATGTCAGCTTGTTCAGATCTGTCGAACATAATGAAGACAACTGAATTGAGTGTGTTTTTGGTTACACAGGAACTTCAATTGACCAAGGGATTGCTTATATGCTCATGCTGGTTGCACTCCTGCTCACTTATCTCATCCACCCATTGGATGCAACCTCTTCTTTCAGTTTATTCTGATCCACTCCAGACTCAGCAATGGTTTTCTACTATTTCATTGTACCTTCAGTTCTATTCATTTGAATAATTCATTCAATTTCAACAAATATGACTGTTTATCAGAATTTGTTTACATTCAGATCAGAGTAATATGTACACATTGTGGTTTCGGTGGTCCAATCTTGCACTTAGATCTTCTAACAGAATGAAAAAGTAGAGGTTGTTGGTCTACATGATTAAATGCTGAAGCTGCAACTGGCTATGTTTGTTATTCAGAGTATGTGTGAATCCTGTATAAGACTGTCTTGTGTCAAGCTGGCGTGGCGTCAACTAAGTGCCTGATCTGGGGGTACATCCATCCAAACATCAGTACTAAACAGAGATCTAAGACGTTTGTCATTTTGAATCCCTCAGATGGTGCCTCCGCTGGTGTAAATAATACTTTACCACTTCATAAAATGAGACCACAATGCCAACAGATGGCCCAGCTCGAGCAACTCTAGGGCCAACCCCTGTAAACATGCCCTTCAACCCTCCATCTCTGTTGTTTAAAAGCAAAAGTGGCAAATACAATGAGATATGTAGCTAGGCTAATACAAAGAAACACAACCGGTCAAGATGGACAAAAGAGCCCAAGCCACTGTTTTTCAGCAAAGAGATGTTATTTACCTCCAAATTTCTGCCAGTGTTAGTCTAGTGGTCATCCGTAGAGCCCTGGAAGGATCCTTCTGAAGAACAGGACAATCAACAAAACGCTATTAATAAACACCGTCATGCTGTCCCTTCATCGTGCTTTCAAAAAGCTATATAATTTCTATCTTACCTCTATCTGTCTGCGTGTTTTAACAACATCTAGTGGACAGGTAGCTGCAGCTGCTAGACTACCTGCAATAAAGCCGGCACTGAAGTTTGCAGCAAAGACATTGGTAGCAGTTGTTTTACAAGTAATTAGACTAAACACTCCTCTCCTGATCTGCAAAAGGTCATTGCAGTATAAGTTTAACAACCACTAAAACAAGTCCCTGCTTATAACGGTAAATGGGTTCCATCAAAAGGACTCACTGGCTCCAGGGTTGACCAGCAAATCCCCGAGTAAGGAACATCTCTGGCAAGTTGAGCTCCCAATCCTGTCCACAAAATCCTATAGTTCCGCACTGTTACATGTGGTTGAAATCATTTAATAAATGAACATATGAAATGGCTTTCATGATCAGAAAGTGTAGCCATATTCACTTATACAAAATCAACCTAGAGTCTTGGTTGTGGTTTCAACGTGACACATGCAAAGATACTGAACCTTTGAGGTTTGAGCTACGGTGAAAATTCTCACAACCAAGAACATGACATGATAGGACCAGGGCTAATTTAAGTATAGATAAACAGATTAATATAAAACATCTGATACGGAAAGCTCCGGTTGATCATAATCTGTTTCTCAAATCTATTTTGCATGAAACTACAATATAACGGATGTCATTCTTGATAAACAAGCCAAATACAACCGAGACTCAAGGCGCAGATGAATTAGGTGGGTTTGAGCAACCGACCACTTGATCAAGAGGTTGAGTGGTTAACCGCTAGAGTGCAAACCCTAGTAATGCTCAAAACTTGAAAGTTGAAACTGTGTTCGTATAGTATGTTCAGTTCTAGATTCATGTATTTATTATTTGTACATTGGATAATTTATGTTTATCAACCTAGCATTTCTAGAGCTTTACATATGATGATAATTATCATAACCAGCAGTTCATTACATACAATAGGAACGAGATGCTTATTTGGTTAGGAAAGTGTCTACCTAAACATGAGAGAAGAGAGTGACTAGGGCCTATGATTCACAGAGAAAATATATAATTACAAGCTTGATACAAAAAATTGACATGTAAATTTCCAGTTTAACATACCTTCACATCTATTTTGCTTGAAAGATTAAAATGTTTGTCAATATACTATTAAGTCTTTAAACTTCGAATGTTCAAACTTTCACACGTATAATACTTTGAAGTTGAAATTGTAAGTTCATCCAATATGTAGAATGGAAAAACTTACAGCTATGAATGTTGGCTGTCTTCTTTAGGGGGGCAACAACGTCAATCAATGTCTTCCACACACCCGGAGGTTTCTTCCCAGTTTGAGTCGTCTCTTTGAAAGCCTGAACGGAGATAAACCATCAAAACTGATTTGTCGCTAATTCAAAAACTAGTGTAGTCAATAGGTAACATATACACATGTAAAAATAGTTCTAAGGATTGTTTTGATAGTGGAGAACTCATGTGAATGATAATTATTTTAAGGGAAAGTACTTATGGTTGCCCTGTACTACCACCAAGTACCCAAGTATTGTTTGAACTATTATTTCTAATGAGTATCTTTAGAAAAACTGATGCTTGGTCCTTGATACTTTTCTATTGTATTCTACGTATATGCCGGAAATATATTTAGGGCTAGGAAGTTTCATGTCAATTTAACAATTGGATTTCTAGCCAATCAACACAGTTTTCTTACATAAAAATGCCCCCTGATAGACAACTTTTACTAAAGTTTTCCAAATAAATAAAAATATTGATAGTTTAGAAAGTAACTGGGAAAGGGTGCTAGTCCGAGGCACCAAATTGTACCTTTCCCTGGGATTGTGTTTGATACTAACTTAGAGAAGTAAATGTATTCTCTTTTTACATATTAATGAACTCTGCTAAAGTAGGTTATACATGAAGACAACTTTAATAACTATACATAAGAAGATCGAAGAATTATAATTACAGCAAACCTTAAGTATGCTAACCTGCATGCGAGTCCTAGCAAGCTCAATTGGGTAACACGAAATGCAAGCCAACGAGCGAGCCACCGAGCCTGCAAAGAATGGAGTGTATGGAGCCAATCTTGGAGCATTCTCCTTGGCAAACTTCTCCATGTAGTTCCGGATAATGTCATAAACAGGCAAATATATTCCCACCTGATTTACTAAAAGAATTCATTTCAAAAGTGGTTTAAAATATTTGTAGAATGGATCTACACCTCTTTATATAATGAACACTGAAGAGAGTAACTTACAAAACACTTACCGTGGGCACAGCCAGAGCTAAGCTAGCATTTGTTCCCCTCCATAGTCTCAAAATTCCTTCCTGTGACACTTATAATTTTTAGTATCATAACTAACAAATAAGAACTCATGAAATACAGTTGGCCATAGGGACCAATGTATTTCTAAAACCAAAAAAGCACACACATATTCAATTGTTAATCTAACCTGGCGTATGACTTGATTAACGACGTCAAATGTTCCTTTATATTGAAAACAATTTGGAGGGCACAACGGCTTCCTGCCAGGAGCAGTGCGAGTATATGACTGTATGCAGTTGAGGTCTGGTATAACCTAATAGACATCAATACATACATAATTCGTATACCAACATAAATCTGGAACAGAAAAATTAAAATGTTACAATAATCTACAAATTTAAATGGCACACGACCTGAGAATATAAATCCAGGCTCTAAAAGTAAGCAAATGTAAAAATAAAACTGGAAGGAAATGTACCGTATTAGTATCAAAGGATGCGACACGGCAGACGCCATTGTACGTAACACCTGCAGCCTGAGCTTGCAACCTTGTCTATAATCAATCACCGGAAAAGTTTATGACTGAATCAACAGTAGAAAACCAATGTAAAACTAAACAGGTAAACAACAAATGCATCTACACCTTGGCAATATCGAGAGGATTGACAACAATGGCGGAAATGAAAGCAGCACCAGCAGCAGATAAAGCCCGTTCCGCTAGGCCTAAATCAACATCTGACATCTCCGGCCTCGCACTAGGGGAAGAACGCGTCCACGAAAGTATTTCCTCTCTCGACATTTTACGCCAATCGGCCGGTAGAAATTGCGGCTGAAGAATCGAGCAGGAGATCGAAGGAGTAAGAGGACGTGGAGGTACAGGCGACGATCGTATCGTATGCGTTGCGTTCCGGCGATGAAATGAATATCGACTCAAGACGTCATTCGTATGCGAAATGCTTCCCAGCCGTTCGATTTCTGAACCGTCGATTTAATCTGTTGAACGGCTTAGTGTCATTGTAATGAAAACCGATTCGGTCGGTTCAACCGGTTGAGTTATCCATTAGGGAATATTCGGAAGTGCAGCCATAGACAGTTACTTCCATGAGTAAGAAAAATTATCGAATATTATGGTTTTACAAATACAATCTCAAATCAAAGACTAGACGTGTTTAAAGCAGAATCATTGATTTGATAATCTCATTCCAACTAGAGAATGGATCACGTAAAAAGTGATAGTTTGTTTGTAAAATAAAAAATAATCATGTCCTTTCATTTGACATCAATCTGACGGTTCTAATTTTGGTAAGAAAAATATTATTTTAAATATAAAAGGTATATAATTTTTGGTAACTGATTTATGATTTGTAATCTGATATATCATTAAAGATTTTTGAGATATACCATTTAAGATGTATCATTATCTGAACTTATATGGTAAGTCCATGAACAAAGTTCTAGTTTACAAGTCTCGTGTGATGTAAATTAGTTTTATTTAAAAATTATAATAATTCTATTAAAATTTTATTAATTGAATTATCATTACTGATGTAGGTTTTCCTTATGTAAAATTCGAACAATTATAATATGAGTCATACAAATTAATATTTTAGCTACCAAATATTCAATTGGTTATCATATATATATATTAAAACGGATGTATGATTTGACACGTGTCGTCGTGTGAGCAATTCGGCCTATGTGTTATTTTTTTAGAATTTTGAATTCTTTTTCCCTTTTTCTGATTGACTGGCTTTTTTGAATAATAATATTTTTAAAACATGGAGAACTGAACTGTAAAAACTTCCAAATTTATAATATTTTGTATTCGACACATGCTGCCAAAATATTTACATGAAATATTTGACTATAATCGTTTATATAGTTGACAATAATATTAAATAGTTGATGATGATGCCAGAATATTTACACGAATTATTTTACATGTGTTAAATATTTTGATTCCAATTTCAATGATTCCCATTAAAATTATAATATGTTGATTGCTATAATCATGATATGTAATGTTTCATATAAATAACAACACTTGTTTAAAAATTCTTATTGTCGACAAGGATGGCATACCCCAAAATTCAACCATGAAGGTCGTTTTCAATGAAGTTTTTCAGAATTTATAGTATAAAGATGGAGATGTTTTTCCCAACACAACCCGAGTTCAAAACTACCGAAAATCCCAATTATATTTTTCAATTAATTATATAGAAATACATTTCGTTAAATCCATCACCCCGCGCACAGCGCGGGTCAATACCTAGTTTCTTCTTGTTTTGATTAATTTTTTCGCACTCGTGATTCATTACAAGCTCCCTTATGGTTCATGAATCATTACACTCAATTTATGAATCATAATGTTTTCCACTAAATCTATTATACATAAATTTTAGGTTCAACAGTTGATATTGTATGGTTCATGAATAATATGGTATCAAATTATGTATTGTTGTTTTCGACATTATGGTTCATTGTTTGATACCATATGGTTCATGAATTATACACCATCAAGTAATGAACCGTTACTCTATTCAATATTATAACAGGTTGTTTAAACGGTACGGTTCAACTTTTAATACCTTACGGTTCAAAAATTGTCTAAATTGTTGATATAATAAAAGACGGGAACGACTTTTTTGGAATAAAAATCATCATATTGTCTTTTAAATCTCTCTTGGACCATGAAAACTAGATGTTTACCTGCAATATTTATGTTTAGTTTATACAAACATCAATAAAATTCAAATAATGTACCATCATTCAGTTCGCAAAATCCGAATATTTAAGGAATCACGTTTTAGAGTTCGAATTACCTGATTTTTATGGATTGGAAGAGTGTAGTTGAGCCGATTTCTGAAATCGTGCGAGTTTCGGAGTTGTAAATGACGTAACGAAACGAATCAATTTCGTGATTTGGATTTTCAAATAGGCAGTTTGAGAGATTCAATCGTCCTTCTATCCTTGATTTTATGGAACCGTTTGATTTGTATATTCTCAATGACTAATGTACCCTTACATACATATTTTTCATTAAATTTAATTATAATTAGATTCTTTATTTGTAAATTGACCTCAAATCTTAATCGTCTAATTGTTCAAATTGTACGGTTTAGATTTGTTTTTATTTTTTAAATAATAATTATTTTCATCTGATCTCTTCTCCTCCAACTATTATCCTAAGAAATTAAACCAGAAGTCGATAATATGTTTGTAAGATCGAGATTAATCACAATTATTAATTTAATTATCTATCAAAGAGTAAGGTTATTGGAGAACTGATAAATAAATGTAAGACAGTGAGACATGATCTAAACCGTTGAATACTAAAAATCCAACGGATGAGATTTGATATAATAAATTAACCGCCAATCTCAACTGCTAGGATTTTTTGCAAATCTAACCGCCCATTATATAAAAACCCAACTTTAATCTCAACCGCGTATTAATCTAATTCCACGGTTGATATTGAGTTCTTCCGTCTCACCTAAACACTTTGTTTCTCATGAAATTTACCCATCTGTCATATATATGTAAAGTACGAAGAGGTGAATTGACGTTTTTTAAACAATATTAATTAAAATCACTTAAAACCCTATTTTACTTTAATACTCAATTATATATTTATAAAGATGGGATCAGAAATACGATAAATACTTGTAATATGAGAGGACATGTGATACAGAACAGAAGGCGTTGAGTTTTTGAAAAAATTGGATCATCCGAAAAAGGTGCACGTTAGTGATGCGTTTTAGCGGTTTTCGGGCTCCCGGTGTCAGTATTTTACTTTAAAACTCAATTATATATTTATAGGGATGGGATCAGAAATACGATAAATACTTGTAATATGAGAGGACATGTGATATAGAATAGAAGGCGCTGAGTTTTTGAAAAAATTGGATCATCCGAAAAAGGTGCACGTTAGTGATGCGTTTTAGCGGTTTTCGGGCTCCCGGTGTCAGAATTGGGCCATAATATCTTGTTTCCAAGAGAACGGCGAGCTCGTCAGGACACACAGGCTTTGCTTGTGATGTATGGTGTTTTTGGGATTTTGAGCTCGTTTACTATTTTATTTGTACTTTTTAATATTTTTTGAATATTTTCGATTATTTCTAAACGGAACTAAGTTACAATTGTTGGAAAGTTGATTTTGATTTTTAGTAAAAGTTTCTAGGATTTTCCTAGTAGTGTTCTTCCACGCACGTAAGCTGCATAAACATGATTTCAAATGTGATTTTATTAATTTGACGCTTGAGATTAAGTTGGTTTTTAAATTAATTAAGCGGTTGAATTTGCAAAAGCCTTGGGCGTTGTATTTTACAGTTATTTTTTGATTAAATCTCAATTTTTAAATCTCAGTTATTTGACACCATTATAATCTCAATTTTTAAAAAACCACCATTATACTCTAAATTTTGCAAAAAGCCATCATTATAATAACATATTGCGAAATGACTAACGGATGCCCTGTTCGTGAAAGATCGGAGGGTCCAATGGTAATAATTTTTTGATAAATGTCTACTAGCTACATGATTCTTCAATTAAATCTTGATGGATGTCAATGAATAAATAATGTTTAAAAGGAAATTCATGTTTGAGAGCTTATTATCATTGCGTAATAGCTATCAGCTACCCAGTTCACATACAAGTAAGCTTTTCCAGTCTTATCCTTATGGATTTTGATTTATTGTGTGGCTGCTTTTAAACTCTAATTGTTGTACTGTTTTGATTTCTTTAAGGTTCAAAGTTATGCTAAAGATACAAACATCAACAGGTTATTGATGTTTGTCTTTAGCAATATGGCCGCACAGTATATGTGCGGCCACATGCGTGGCCGCACATATACTCCTGACAGGTTTCATATAGTGTGGATCATATGTTAGTCTTTAGCAAGAGGTATTCTGCATTGCTCATCAAATATAGCCACAATCGTAGCCTCAACAACATTCTCTATTGTTACCTATAAATTCATATGATAGTTTTTTGATAGCAAAATTATTATAATATAGTCATTTTGTAATTAATTGTTAAAATGATGGTTTTCTGCAAAGCTGGATATTATAATTGTGGTTTTCTGTAATTTTCAGTAATTATTTACCCACGCGTCGTATGACGCTTGATTTGCAATCTCTAACGGAGATATGACAGTAGTGGTTTTTTTATAACAAAACAATTATAATAGAGTTATTTCGTAATTAGTTATTATAATGATGATTTTTTGCAAAATAGTATATTATACTAGTGATTTTCTGAGATTGTCCCTTAATTAAATAGTTGTGATTTCTTTCGCATGAAAGATACAATCTACGAGTCTCAAAAATGGAATTGATTAATCATTCAGTAAATTTGGCTTAAAATCACAAGAGGCTACATCAGCTCATTTTGTGCATTGTTTGGTTCATTAACTACAGCTAGTTGTTATGGCAATTTCAAGAAACATTTATGCTCCGTTTAGTTGCAAGGAAAAATGAGTGAAAAAGAAAATTTGATGAAAAATTTAAAGAAAAATATTTGATTGTGTTTGGTTGAATTATGGAAAATGAAAAAAAATAACAAAGGAAACAATATAAATTTTTCCTCTCAATTTTCCTTTGAAAAATTACTTTCCTTTAAATTTTCTCTTAATTTTTCTTTCCACTACTTTTTCCCGCATCCAAACGGAGGGTTAAGATTTAAAGCTTGCCAGATCATCGATAGGCGCAGGTAATTTTTCGTCACCAGTGACATCAGATTGCAATCGAAGCTAGATCTTTCTATTTGTCCCTTGGAAAACGTAAGGGGTCACGTGCAAGTAATAATATTAACATTTTAATATAATAATAATAATGTTTATTTTTATTGTAATGAATTTTCATTTCAACACCTCTATAATCACTTCTGCTATCATTTAACCACCTCTTCATTATCAGAGGTGGTACCTTCCTAACGCCAGTAATTATAAAAGTGGTTAATTAAAATATTACATTATAATGGTGATGTCGTTTAATATGGTCTCCTATAAGAATGATTTTCTGTAATTAAATCATATTTATATGGAGTTATTCAATGGATTCAAACATGGAAGATTGCGGGCAAAAATTAAATGTTGAATATAAATATAAAATTAATATAAATTGAATATCAAATATAACTTATAAAATTAAATAACAAATAATTTGCGAAAAGTAAGTTACGGAGAAGTATAAAACCGGGACTAGAAATCAAAAAAATTATAAAACTAGAAAAGAATAAGGAAAAGCAAAAAAGTTACAGATAATTGTGACTTGTGAGGTGGGAGTCAAGACAACCTCGACTAGGGTTCAGTTCTCTTACTACCCACTTAAAAAATTGTCCAACCAATTTGTGCCACGTGCACATATATAAGTACATAAAGTGCATTCATGCAAAAGCAAATGCAATCAGATGATGACACGAGTACAATGCACATATTCATAAAGTGCATATGCATAAATGCATACGTGGCGATATAATAGCCACAAGATTGATCAAAATGGAGGGTGAGATTTGGGGTCTCTAGTTCTCAAAATTTTAAGTGGGTGAGCAAACAGTAAATAGCTGTTTTATCGTTTACCGTTTTACCGAATCCAAAGTTCTTATTCTGTTTACCGTTACCGATTTATCAAAAGTATAAATAAATATCTTTTAATTTTATTTCAGATTATTTTTCAAATACTTTCTTATTTTTTTATACATATTTTTAATTAATATAATATATATTCGGGAAATTCGGTAAAACGGTAAATTATCGAAATGAAAAAATCACGTCTATTTACCGAACTTTTTTCTTCGATTTACCGTCGATAAATTTACTGTTTAACCGAATTTTCAAAAAATGATAAATCGTTAATTTACCGAACCTTACTCTGCCCTACACCAAGCAATTCAACACACCTATTTTTTATTACAAACTATATACTATAATTTGTGAAAGCGCATGGTATATTGCTCGTCTATCCTAACTGTATCCGCCCTGGAGTATTGGGCAAGGTTGTCAGAATCGAGTTTCTACCTTGATTCGTTTTGCTTAAGTAGAATCGAAACGTTGTTTTAAATCGTAGAAACGTAGTTTTTACAAAATATTAAATTATTATTATTATTATTTATATATATTTTACGTTTAAATATTTTATCAATTATAAATATATTAATTTGGAAGTTAAAAATATATTTATATAAATGTATGAGATAAATATTATTCGAGAACACAAATGTACGTTAAAAGTGTGTATTACATGATATAATAGTCATATTATATCATACGTGGATACGTAAACTCGATAATTTCTATAAGTTTTTACAGTTTTTACGTAGTTTTAACTCGTGTAGAATCGTTTGACTTTATGTTTCTACCAAAAAGAGTTTCTACGTAAGTTTTAACTCGAAACTCATATGTGGATCTTAGATTGAAAAAGTGCGCCTCAGGCGCGCCTAGGCGCGGAGCGCAGGGAGGCGACGTGCTATGAGCTTCGAAAGGTGGAGGCGTGCTTCATTCCGAGAGGCGAGCGCTTCGGCAGGGAGGCGCAGCAGGGAGGCGCAGAGCGGAGGCGCATCAGGGAAGCGCATCAGGGAAGCGACATAGAAATTGGGCCCATTTTGTTGGCCCATTTTGTAATTTGTTAAAAATTAATGTAACATTCAAGGGCAGCAGGGAGGCGACATAAAAATTGGGCCCATTTTGTAGGCCCGCTTTGTAATTTTTAAAAAAATTATGTAACTTGCGATGCAAAACCCTAGCAGCACTTCTAAATTCAATTTAAACAATAGACAGATTCTAATTCATTAAAGATTAAACTGAAGGTGAAGATGACTGATCAAGACAATACAACGTCTAAAGATCCAGCACATAAGTATGGAAAACGTGATCCTACCAATAAGAACAATTGGTACTGCAACTTTTGTAATCGAAACTTTCGGGTGGAGCTTATAGGATGAAACAACATTTGGTTGGAGGTTTCAGGAATGCTGTTGCTTGCAGCAAGTGTCCTGCTCATGTTCGAATTGAAATACAAAATTTTATGAAAGAAAAAGCAGAGCTAACATCATCCCAAAAAATATCAGCAGCTCCGGGTTACGTTGATGATGAAGATTGTGAAGTTGATGAAGAGGACTGTGAGAATATGGCTAGTGGTATTAAGCGGAAGAGACAACTTAAAGGTCCAATGGATATGTACATCACTAAGAAAAAACACAAGGAGCGTCCAACAACAAAGGTGCAGAAATTCATAAGGTTTGCGATAAAGCTTTAAGGGATAAAGCTTGTGCCGATATTGCGAGGTTTTTTTATGATGCAGGATTTCATTTAATGCAGCTACTTATCCTAGTTTTCAAATTATGATTGAGTCAATTGGGCAATATGGACCAGAGATGAAGGGGCCAAGTATGTATGAGCTCAGAGTTCCACTTCTAAAGAAGGAAGTGGATGAAACTCGTAAGGAGTTGGAGGATCATAGGATTGAATGGGCAGTAAAAGGATGTTCAATTATTTCTGATGGGTGGCGTGATTATGTGGTTCAGAAAGATCTTGTGAACTTCCTTGTTAACTCTCCAAAAGGCTCCGTGTTTATTAAGTCATTGGATGTTTCAGAAGTTGTTAAAGATTCCACATTATTATTTCAGTTGCTCGACAAAATGGTAGAGGAAGTTGGTGAGAAGAATGTAATTCAAGTGGTGACAGATTGTGCCACGTGGAGGTGAGAGAAATTCGAAATCAGAGGTGAACGAAATTGCTGCTTTTGTTCTCTCACCTCCACGTGGCACAATCTGGACCCTAAAAGCAAACCCAACCAACGGCCATGATGGGGTCTCAGGGTCTCACCCCTTAATAGGGGTCTCAAAAGAGCATCCATCTGAATGTAGCAGCTTAATACAGCTAGCCTTCAGCCAGTACTAAATGAAACCAGCATTTAGAAATTGTGCAAATGAGCTTTTCTGTCTATCGAGCAAACGAACTTGTCTGTCTATCGAGCAAACGAACATGTCTGTCTATCGAGTTTGCCCACTTTTTATTATATGAACATAGGAAACGCTCATTCCGAAACGTCAAAGTGCATAAACGTCGGTCAAAATGTGCACACAGTTAATTTAAAAAATGCAGATAACTTAATTTTCAAGATGCACATGTGCAAAGGGGTCTCAACGGATCTGCACTCAATAATCATAATCATCTGTTTTATCCATTGATGGATGGATGCTATACTGACATTAAGAAGCTTGAAGAGGTCATCAGAAGTGTTCAAACATGATTTTTATCAAGAACATGATGATCTTGTATACCATTTTGTCCTCTTATATCGCCTTACAATCAGTTGAAACTATGCTTTAAAAGAAACTTACTCTTCTTTGCTTCTAAATTTAAATGTCACACATAGAATGGAGTGTATCATTTTCTATCTGCACAGAATCTTGTTGAGTTTCTATTTTTGGTAATGGTGAAGTTCCAGAGCTTTCCTTTTGAAGATGTTAGATTCTCATCGCATAAAAATTCCCATGAATACCATTTTTCTATCAACCTATCCACATCATGTACAATTACTCCTGTCGTGTTTTCCGTGGCTCGTGCTAACATACTAGCAGTGTAGATTGCAGCCATCCTGCCCGGTGCATCTGGTCTGTTCCCGCTAGGGCCGTCCACTATTATAACATCCCATATGGTATTGTAAACTTCCAAAGGTAAATCTTTTAAAGCTAGTTTGCAAAGTGAGTCTCTAAGCTTCCCCTGATTGGGTTTACAAACCTGATTCATCCGCGCATATTTGAGCAAGTTGAAAGCATTTTTTGCAGATGTGTTGTACTTGACTCTGTATATTTTTGCAGTGCTGGAGTTTAGTCTCACATTTGCAAGCTTCTCCTGATTGTCATCCAAAAAGACGGTGTAGCCGCGTCTATTCATAAACTGGAGGCTTAAGTACTGATTTTCAAGACCAAAAACAAGGAGATTACATGGGACTCTACTTTGGATCAAACCCGAAAGAAACTGAAATTCCTTCTCTGTGAGAGCTGTGTGATGATCTGAAGAATTTTGCATGATTTTTGATATGTTCAGGTAATTGGATGCTGAGTTTGGCCGCGCGGTAGAATTTGTGTAAAGAAAACTTGGAGGTTGAGCTGCCAGTGTAGAAGAGGTTGATGGAGTTATGAACATGAATTTTACAAGCCTAATGATCGATACGCTGGACATAAGAATGATAAACACTGGTAAGAGTTTCCAAGAAAATTTCATCTTTGATGTTGAGAAATTTGTGTGGTCTAGCGGCTTGTTGACCGGAATTTCTTGGCCGAGTGGGAGAAGAGGTTGATGGAGTACAAATCTCAGAATAGTCTTCCCATGATGTTGTGATTGAGTCTCTAAAAGCTTCTTCTTTCCCCACATTTTCTTCCTAATGCTCACTGCTGGATGTTTGAAGCAAAGGGTTGCTGTTAACATAAAAGTACAACTACAATTCTTGTTATGCTGTTATTCTCAGTTGTTGATGTCTGCTAAGCTGTCTACATCTTTACTGAGTTTCTATGATATTTGTTCTACAAGATTGCTTATTATTGACTGACAAATTCGATATAAACGCGTGTTTACGGTGTATATCATTGATCGTTTAAGGTCTCTAGGAGCCTTATCAATGAAAACTGGCTCCCAAGGATCTGCCTCTTTTTCTAAACTTCACTTGTACTTCTTATGATGCCATTTAAAAGGATCCGCCTCTTTAGCTGGACTACTGACATTAAACATTAGGACATTATAATGATACTGTTGCTAGCTTTCCTCTTTTGCAATGATTTTTAATTACTCATAATGTTTTCCATTAGAGGTATCGAGGAGATGGTTTTTTTGTAGTTATATACATGTTTAAGTAGGGAATGTATCTCATGGATCCACCTAAAATGTTGGACTCATAGATCTCTCTTGTATCCATCACCAGATTGCACCACGTCATTGCACTTGTCACATGCAGAACATGTACAACTCACATGTCTCATTAATGTGTTGGCACAATCTGGCACATTCAAAAAATGCAATCAACGGATGGAAGAAGGGATCCACGAATTCATCATTTTAGGTGGATTCATGGGATACATTTTCCTGTTTAAGTATTGTATGGAATTAATTATAGGGAAGCATTGAATGAAGTACGATTATATTCAGCAAATCCACTTAGTGAATTTTACTTCATAAGAGATATACATATTATTCTGTAAATCATAGTCACAGTTATTAGATTGATTAATTAATTAATGGAAATCACTCTTATGAGAATGCTGCATTTCATTCACTATTTTAATAATTGAGTGATACATGTCCACTTTTTAGTTATTGGATAACACTCAATGTAATTGAGTTGACACTAAATTGATAAAGTAGTGGATGAGATAAACGATTGAGATATGGTTTTACGAATGTAAGTTAATAATGTGGATAAATTTTAGCGCTTTCTATAATATACCATATTTATGAGTACTTCGTTACATTTTAACCAGTTTTCTATTATTAGGCCCAATAATTTTTGTGTCATTTGTATATATATATTTGTAGGGATGTATGTATAAATTTTTGCAATTTATTTTGAGGTTCAATATATTTCAATCAAATTGAACCAATTATCTCTTTTAGTAAGCCTATATTTTACTTCAATCAACGGAATGAGTTCCAGTAATGCTAAGCCAAAAACTGCGAGACAAAACGACATAGTTTCGTCCATAAAACGACGTCGTTTTGACGACGGGTCAGTTTGTAAATATAGTGTTTTAGATTAAACTACACAGTTTTGCTTAAAAAACACCCAAAACTATGTCGTTTTGAGACTTGCAGCATATGGCTGCACCAAAAGTGGCTGCATCGGATATGGATCCTCAATCAACTAAGAATTTTTTTCCGATAGCAACTAAGGATTAATTAACTATTGTTTTTTTATTATAAGCATACAAAAGATTCGAAAAAGTAGACTGATTGGAACATTTAATGTATCATTCTTTAATTAGAATATTTACCTAACAGTGATTGCAAGATTAAAATTCCTCTACTTTAATATTTTCATTCTTAAAGACAAATTAATAAAAAAGATCGAATTTCAAAAAATGATTTATTATTTATTAAATGTTATTTTATTATTAATGGATACTAGGTCATGCACATCTTTAAGACAAATTTATATTTAAAAGTCACATCAATAATTTTCTCTTGCCCCAATAATATTTAGATATACATTCGCAACTGAGTGCTAATGAAAGTGATTATAAAGATGTGATGTGAAACAATCATTTATTATATAGATAACACATTATAATGCAAATAATACAATTGTATTAAAATAATAATAATAATATTATCAAATATTTGATCTAATAGTATGAAAGTGGTGTTTAGTACGGAAATATTATTTTGTTGTTGATGAAGGCATGAGTTGAGTTGTTGCTATAGTTGGAGGTATGAGTTTAATTGCACAACTCATAATAAAGCGAGGAAAGAGTTGTAAGAGGTTTATGAAGGTTAGAAATGCTATTGATAAGTGTGCAAATTCGCAAGTATATGTATACTCTTCATGTTTAATTCTTGCTAGTTTTCGATTATTTTGTAAAGAATTTGATACTCTTTGTGCTTTATATAGATTTTATTCAAGATTTATCAAAAGGGAGTATAAATCACAAAATGGAGCAAAATGATGCCAATACATGTCAAGCTGCCTCAAGGGAAGATATTGCTCTCCCGAGCAGGATTGAAGCTCAACCAAGCAGGTCCACTAGGGGGCGCCGAGCAAGTAAAGTCAACCGAGGAACCTGAGCACAAATGATCAGAATTCACCTCGGCCGAGCAGAAATACCAAGGCAGAAGTTGCTCAGCCGACCTGTGTTATGCACTTTCCTTAGATGCTACAGGGAACAATTTGCTCGGCCCCCATAACATCTGCTCGGCCGACATGAACAGGAGATTTAACTTGAAGAGATCAAAGGAATTCTACTCGGCAGAAGAAAATTCTGCTCGGCCCAGAAGTCGACAAGAATTGATATCAAAAAGACCAGAAACTTTTCATCGGACCGAGCAAAACCCTGCTCGATCGAGTAATATCACCCCGACCGAGCTGAATCAAGTCTGCCGAGGACCATGTTGCTTCCAAATCTGCTCGGGGCTAGGACATTTTAGTCAGCCGAGCAAAATTTCCCTCAAATATTTCTGCTCGGCTGAGTCATTTCTTACTGGGGAGAGCATTCCGGACTATATAAACTTTTTGTCTCATTCAAACTCGCGGCCTTGACTTCGAGTGCTATTGAAGGAATTGAAGATCATAGGAGTGAAGATCAAGCATCCATACCTCCTCTACACCTTTAGTTTGCAATGAACTCTTTGAATTCCTACTTCTTAGTTGTTGTTGCTTTCATTTCCATTATGAGTAGTGAGTAATGGATGATTGGGGATCCTATGGATCCCTAGGGTTAATGCATGTATTTGAGTGATGACATATTGGTTATGCAATAGAATTTGAGTTTAAATTTTATGCATTGGTTACATTTTTTATAAGTTGCATTTTAAGTGTTTGATTAAATGCTTGAGTGTAACAAATTTTGCCTAGTCAATGATTTGTGCAATGAAAGTTGACAATAAGTTGATTAGAGAACCTATGCATGAATTCCTACCTTTATCTTGACATGAGAATGTAGGATTGAGTTAGGATGAATACTTTACTTATCCTAAGTGATGTAAACTTTCTCAATAGATTGACAGATTGAGGGAGAGTCCATTGCTTAAGGGAGGACATAAATTGAGAGATTGAGGCCTCCAAATTAGTGAACCTCTTAGTCTTAGGGATGGAATGAGAATTGAACTTAAGGCTAATGTTCACGAATAAGCTACTCTATCTAATTTCCATTCATATGATGTTGCATGATTGATTTTCATTTGGTTATATGCATGATCCTAGGGAGCATAGGACGTCCTTAATCCTTTTTAGTTTGCATTTAAGTTAGACATTCCTTAAGTAGTTAAAATTAGTTGATAAATTCTATACTCATCTCTTGGGATTCGACCCTAGATACCCCTAGGTTATAAATTTTGTTTGGCGTGTTAGGATATTAAACTTCTACCCTAAATCTTCACGTCAGCTATTAGGTATCATGATGCCTCGCAGTCACTATTTCAAAATGAAGCTATACTTGCTAGTAAGTTAGCTACTCAAAATCGAATCGTAAGAGAGTTGTGGATCTGTCAACTATTATTATCTCTATATGTCGATAGGCCACATCACATCACATTGATACATGTGTAAGTCATTTTGTTGATATCCTAACTCATTATTTGATATTTGCTTAAACATGTGATTATTTGGACATTGAGTGTCATTTTTCAATTTTTTTGTAACGAACTAATTGATTTTTGTTGCATCTAAGCTGCCATACACATCGACATATTCAATTTTTTGATGAGATGTGTAAATAATGCAATAGTTTTAACTTTAATAATAATATTATGCTAAGAGTATTAACTATCATAATATTAATTAATATGTATTCAGTTAATATTTTAGAAGATTATTGAACTAATATATTGTCATTTAAATAGTAAATTAGTGTTGTTTTGTTTATTTAAATTAATGGTTATATGATTATAATTAGTGAACGGTACTTTACATGACTACAAATTTATTTATAATAATATTCAATGTCCAGACAATCACATTCTCAAATATAAGAATCAATGTGATGTGGCCTACGGATATAATAAAGATTATAATAGTTGATCTGATTTACAAACTCTCTTATATTAATCAACATCTACGCGTTCATCAGCAACACGTCCAACATGAGCAACATCAAGAGAGAATGTCATATCACCACCATCATATTAAATAAAACATAATGTAAACGTCTATAGATGACTTGAATGTAAAATAGAAGCATAACAAAGTTTACCTAGTGTAAAATCCAAACATAATAAACCATCGTACAAACCACCAATTGATGAACAACATAACAAAGTTTGCCAAATTCCTCAAAAAACGATCAAGGACTGGTAAGAAGCATGAAAAGCTTAGGAAGGCTATTAGGTGTACTGACTCCCCGCAATCACTAATTCAAAGGGAAACTATATTTTCTTGCAAGTTAAGTTCTCTAAATGCAAGAGTGAGCGAGTCCGTGGTTAGCCTCAAAGGTTATGATGCCTATATCGCCAGTAGGCCACAACACATCATACTAATCAATGTGTATTTATTGATTATTTAGATATTGAGTGCCGTTTTTTATTTTCTTGCAGCCATTTTTAAGGGCAAACACATCAAAGCGGCCAATGATGTCAACAAATCCAAATGGCGCTGCATGAAGAGGCGTACAAGTAAACTGACTCTACCACTACTTGTAGCAGGGGCGTAGGCGTGTGGTAGGGTTGTGGCCTTCAGCCAAATAAGTATTTCAGCGAAAGATTTTTTATTCTAAATATACAAATTAGCAGAATTGTGCTATCTTTGGTGTGTTTTGATGCGACTTCAATCAGACATTAATCTAAATTCACTCGTACTTTGACTCATACCTTGTGTTTTCACTTCATTTATGTTTTTCTTGACTCGGGCGTTGTTTTGGCTACTAAATTTAAAATTAGTCATGTGTATGTCAGTGCTTAACTGATTAAAACCTTGTGTTCATTGTTTTGGCTTAAGTTTCATATAATTTGTTTATGACGCTTTTTGTAGAAATATAATTTGCATTTTTATAAGTAATGATTAGAATTTGAAATGAGTGGAACAACCTTAACCCAAGAAGAAGAATTATCTAAATTTCTGAACAGATTATCTTAGAACATTGATTTAAATCCGTAGTTATATTAATCTTCATCGTTCATTTGTAAGGAAGTTAATCATAAATAAAGATGTAGGTTAGTGGAGAAAATACTAAAATATTTTGTGTAATCTCTCCATAGTCTTATGAGATCTTTTATCAACAATATTTTTAATTTTTTATCCCAGTTTCTCAAAAGAAATGTAAAATTTAATTAATTAGATACCTAGTGTTTATTGTTTGAGTAAGCGACATACACATGTAGTTGATTTTGTATTTTGATTTATAGACAAAAATTATTAGATACATGACGTGTAGTATATGGTGGAAGTTTTAATGTCCTAACACGGCAAACAAAATTTATAAACCTAGATGACCTAGGGTCGAACCCAAGAGATGAGTTAGAATTGATTAACTAGTCTTTACTACTTAAGAATTGCCTAAAATAAAAGGTTTGGGGGGAATTGGTGAAAGGTTTTGGTATTTTGAAAGATTAAAATGCAAACTAAAGGTGATCAAGGATCTATGGACCCTAGGCTATAGCATATAAGGTGATGACAATCAATCATGCAACAATTAATGAATAGAAAATGATTAGACTAGTTTATTTATGAACATTAATCCTAAGGTCAACTTTCATTGCATGTTAGGACTAAGAGGTTCATTTAAATGGAGGCCTCAATCTTTCAATATTTTGGCTCTCCCTTAGGTAATGGACTCTTCCTCAATCTTTCAATATTTTGGAAGAGTTACCATAACCTAGATCAAGTAAACTAGTCATCCACATCAATCCTACACTTTCATGTCAAGATCAAAGTAGATTATTCATGCAAGGCTAACTAATCAACTCTATATCAACTTTCATTGCTTATATCATTGATTAGGTTCAATTAATTACACTTAAGCATTTTAACAAACACTTAATGTGCAACATTTAATAGATGTAGCCAATACACAAAATTCATATCAAAATTCATTGCATAACAAATTAATCATCATCCAAATACATGCATCCAACCTAGGGATCCATAGGATCCCTAACCAATCACTACTCACTACTCATGCTAAAAGTAAAATCAACAATAGAAATGTATGGAAACATGAAATTAATTGCAAACTAGAGGTGTTGATGCTTGATCTTCACTCCTAAGTCTTCAATTGAACAAAGTAGCACTTGATCTTCAAAAAATCGATTTCTAGGGTTCGAAGTCAAGGCCAAAGGCCGGAGGCTCCGAGTTTGAAATGTCCAAAAAGTTTATATACTCGGTGGTCCTCCCAGCAAATTTGACCTCGGCCGAGCAGAAAATTGGGGAAATTCTGCTCGGCCGACTTGTTTCCTCTGGCCCGAGCAGATTTGAAGCAGTTTTCCTCCTCGGCAGACTAACTTCTGCTCGGCAGACTGCTCTTGGTCCACCCGAGCAGATTTCTACTCGGCCAGGAAAAATCACTGAGAATTATTTGTATCAACTCTTGATAACTCCTGGGCCGAGCAGATTTCTCGACCGAGCAGAACTCCTTTGATCTCTTCAGGTATGTCCCCTGCTCTGGTCGCCGAGCAGAACTTCCTTGGCCGAGCAGATTTGTGTTCTCATCCGAGGAGGGCTTGCACGTTTGGTCGGCCGAGCAGATTTGCATGGGAATTTCTGCTCGGCCAAGGTGATCTTCTGGCCATCTTTGGTCAATTTCCTCGGCTGAGTTGATCTGCTCGCCTCTCTTTGGTTGCTCGGTTGGACTTGATTTGCTCGAGAGAGTAAGTTTTGCTCTTGGGCACTTGACTTGAACTTTCATCCATTTTGCTCCATTTTGTGCTTTGTACTCTCTTTGATAAACTTTGAATAAAATCTGCATGAAACACAAAAGAGTATCAAATTCTTCACAAAATAATCGAAAACTAGCAAGAATCAAGCATAAGAAGTGTACAAATACTTACGAATTTGCACACTTATCAAACACCCCACACTTAATTCTTGTTCGTCCCGAACAAGTTAGTATGAATAGAGCAAATGATGCAATATAGGACTCATAAAGATTTCAAAGATCAATCAATGCATATGAGAGTGAAAATCAAGCACCAAGTGAAAGTTATAAACCTAAGAAATGAAATGCAAGCTATAAACTACTCCTAACTCACTTTCGTAGGAATCACGGATGCATTTAGCATATGCATCAAGCCTTTAAACCTCTAGGCTGCCCTAGGGGACGAGTTGTAGTCTCGTGAGAGTTTTCCAAGAGGGAGTACTCACAAATCCCGTTCACAATCATCCATTAAACAATGCATACCAATCAAGTGTTTGCTAAGTAAGAGTTTGTCATTTTAATGCTCAAAAAGATATGGAAGTGTGCAATTTACTCATGTCACATAATTGATCAAGAATCATGTCATTCTTCACGTGCAAACATTCAAGGCTTGACATCTTAACTAGCAATCACCAAATTCACCGTTTTACTACATTTCAATGCATAAATCATAAAGGAGTTTAGCACACATAATGGATCATCTAGTCAATCACTTATGCTTGCTAGGGCAAGTCCATAAGCTCATGACTTAAACTCATTCTCAAGTTTTAGGCTAAACACCATAATCCATAAGAGAAGAGGAGTTTAGACGATCAAAATGATGAATCATGCATAGAATTCTTACTTGCTTATGCAAATAATGCAAAAGATCATCCTTTAATCTAATCAATCAAGCAAAGTGCAAACTCAACTTGCAAGTGTGCTCTCAATATGCATAGAAGGCATAAAGTCAAGAATTAGTGGGAATTACATTCTAGCTTCTCTTTTATTCAAAAATAATTTTTTTTTGCTATTCAAGTACTTTCGAGGGGGAAATTACCTTCCTAACCCCGGCACTTGAATAATTTTTTTTGAGTTCATGCAAGCACTTTCGAGGGGGAACTTACCTTCCTAACCCCCGGCACTTGCATAACTATTTTCTCTTTTTCTTTTGAGTAAGCTTTTGGTGTCAACCCCACACTTAAAACTTGGCAATATGTCTAATTAGCAAGAATCAAGCATATAAGCAAGCAAAGTCAATACAATAAGCCATGAAATTAAACTAAAGTCACCTAAGAGCAAGCAAGAAACTATGATACTTCATGCTTTTTTTTGTATATGCTACCTTATCCTCCTTATTCATTATGCAAAGAAAGAGCATGTTAATATCAAATGATTCAAGCTAGTATAGATGTCAATTCATGAGAATGATGCAATAGTTAGGAACTTCAATCATCCTAAATCATTATGATCAATGAGAAAACTTCACAA
>QZGG01002899.1:0-30267 GCA_006409495.1 Sedum album
TCATGCCATGAATTATCAGCTATACTTTGAAGTGTTTTTGATTAAAGAATAATGCAAAAGAATGTTTGTTAAATTGACTAGCTATAAATTAATATGATAAATGGATGATGTGCATAGAGGATTTGTGAGTATTCCGTTATCTGAAAACTCTCACGAGACTATAACTCGTCCACTAGGGTAACCTAGGGGTTTAAAGGCTTAATGCATATGCTAAATGCATTCGTGATTTTCTACGACAGTGAACTAGGATTAGAATAACTTTAGAAATCTCAGGAATAAGAAATAAGCTTAACACTTGTTCGGGACGAACAAGGATTAAGTGTGGGGTATTTTGATATACGAACAAATGTACTATGCATATGCACATGTTTCCCATTAAGTTCTTGTTCTTTTCGATGTTTTATTGCGTGTTTTGATACTCTTTTATTCCATTTCAAGTTGATAATGCACATAACATGATTTGGAATGGTTTGGATCAGTTTTGGTTGGAAACGTGCGAAAATAAGCAAAACCAAGCAAGTGGCAGCTCGAAGAGGCAGCCTGACCAATCGATCTTGAGAAAATTGCAGAAAATAGAGCAGATGTCCGATTGAGGCGGGTTATATCTTGTTGGAAAGCTGTTTCAATTACCTACAACTTCTATGTTTGTACCGAGTTCTAGTTCGGAGAGTAAAAGTGAGTTTCGGGTCAGAAACTAAGCTGAACAGAACATGGGCCCAAATTTCAGCCTAGGTTAAAAAGCCCAAAAGTTGAGCACATATAAATACAAAAACCCTAAAGCACACAACGGAGAGTGACGGCTGCTGGAGAGGAAGTGACGGCTACTCGAGAAGAAGACAAGCATCGATCCACTTCGTTCTACGACGGTTCTTTGTTTCAATTTATTTCCATTCGAGTATATCTTGTATTACCATCTATGAGTAGTGAGTAGTCGTCTTATTCCGGGATCCACGGATCCCGTGTGGATCTAACTCGGTTCTTATGTGATGGATGAATTTCTACTTTTGTTATGCAATTATATTCAATTCTACATGCTCTTATTCATATGTTCATGTTAATTAGTTAGCATTAGATGGATGCCTAATTTCATGAATTGCCTAGATTAGGAACCAACACTAGCAATGGCTTGAGGTGATTAATCAGATTGATGTAGAATTGACACTAACTACGGTAGCTATGAATGGTAGTACGTAGGTGGATGTTATTTGCAACATCGGTAATCGTGAGCATTGACATACACATAGTGGAGGAGTTAATTTATTTGAAAGACTTGTGCTAAATGTGTTTTTGATTATTAATATTGCCTGCAATGGTGGGGTGTTAATAATTAAGAAATAATCGAGTTTTGCCTCAACGGAGGATTCGTAGTGTATGATGTGGTTGCTCGAGTGATGACCGAGGATGTCGGCTCACTCATAAGCGCACATGGTCTATTCTCATATATCGTATAACATATTTAGATTATGAAATTCATTGCATGAATTGAGTGATACACACGAGTGAAGTATGATTCTGGAATATTTTCTCATATTAGAAACCGATCTATTTTAGTATTTGCATAACTTAGGAAACAAAACAATCATATATTTGTTTGAATAGATAAAATACATCTCTAATTATCTAGTATATGCACTGTGTTTGCTCTCTTGGGACGATACTCGGACTTCCGAGTTTATAAATTTTGTTTGACTACTACTTGACCCCTAAAACGAATTAGACAAATATAAAGGGTTAAAAATACGTTCTGTCAAAGACCAAAGATCCGAAACTTAGTACTGCAAAATTCGAAACATCAGATATTCTAGAAGTCGAAACTGACATGTCAGAATATAATGAAATACAAACTGCTGAAGTTGGTCAACTTCAATTGTATAACAAAAAAGAAATAGCTGAAAGTCACTCTCACTCATTAGTTTGATCATGTATGTGTTATGATAAACATTGTAAATGCGACCAGTGTGTGCACTAATCAAATTCGGATGATTCTCATTTGGCTCTAACAAGTAACAACTGCTATTGGGTAACTCAACTCCAATATAATTTAAACTTCAATTTTCTTATGAAAACTTGAGGTCTAAGAAATTTGATTTTTAACAAAAACTACAAGGCCAAGCCATCAGTTTGAGAATAAAAGACATTAACCAGAAGTCAAGTGATAGATTCTTATTTGCCGACATATTCATGTATTTTTTTACAATCTTTAATTCTTAAGAGTTTATCAATTTCCTAGCAAGCTTTTAACAATTTTCAAGTAATAATATTAATTATCGATCAATAAATTGTGACAGTTTAAATCGTACTTTTGCATATTTCACTTTTTGAAAACTTTCGAATCGAGAAGTAAAATATTGTATGTATTAACACAAAATCATGTAATAATTTTGCCCAGTAATTCTCCTTATCGTAAACCAAACCCTAAAACACATCAGAAAAGCTGGTGTCTGATTGATCACTAGAGAGCTACCCTGTTGATCAGAAATGGATGCAAGCGACAAGTAAACATGTCAAGAGTATCTGATGGCGTATCTGGGAGTTGTAGCCATTCATATTCATTAACGCTGTAAATATGTCTAAAGTATTTTATCATTGGATAATATTAAAGTATGATTTTTATAAATTGATCGGATTATGGAGGGAGAGATTAACATTTTTCATGAAGTGAATTAAAATATATAAGATACAAAGAAATTCAACCGATCTATTTTGCCATGCTCATATTAAATTCTGAAGTTGTTAGTTTTCCTTTCAGAATTATCAAAATTGAGAAATAAATCATTTATTTAAATAAAATCATTTGGTACTAAACCTTGTATTACATAGCATTATAATATAAATTGTCAAAATTGCTTCGTTACAAACTTACTATAAAATACTAGTGTTAATTTTGATCTTGCATATGTATTGCACTTGTAATTTAGGTCAAAAATCTTGAATTTGCTAGTGCAGGAGTTATAATTTGCACGGAGGTGTGTTTATTCTTGCTTTCTACAAAAGACCAACTACTCTAAACTTTCAAATCACTCATTTTAATTCATTATAAATATTAGTGTTAAATTCTATATTGCATATGTATTACATATGTATTTTAGGTGAAAATATAAGGTTGTTAGTGTAGGAGTTATATTTGCATGGAAGGTGTGCTTATTCTCGCTTTCTACAAAAGTTACTAAATCAACATCATCCCACATGGAAAATAGTCCATTCACACAAAGCAAATCGAGCACGAAACACAACACTCTGCAATGGCATGGCTCAAAGGTTGTTGCTTCTTACTGCTAGCAACTTTTATTGGGTTTCTTGGATTGTATTTCAGGTAAACTGTTTTTAGCACAATAAATTTCATAAATTATGTGTGCTTTTATGAATAATTTTTGTATTCTTTGAAGCTATTATTCACAAAACTCAGTCCTCTAAGAAGTTGCAATCATTTTTCATTTGTTATTTACTTTTGAACTAAATTTTGAAGAATGGAAGCTGAATTGGAATGTTAGACTTCTAGCAGTTCATAGTGTGTAAGATCAAAATATATATTTTTTGTTTATTCTCATGGGTTATCAATATGTCTTAGTGATACTTTCATTAATTTTGCTAACATTTCCCATTTTTCTGGGTCGTAGTGACTGGAATTAGTTATTACTTACACAGTCCTATGTTATCGAGATAAAGGTCCGGTCTTCTTTCCATAACATCATCATTGACTTTGATTATCAGCTGAATATAATTACTAAAAATTTGTCCATATTACATAAGGAAAATATACCTAAATTCAAGTTTATTTATTTGTGGGTAATGCATTTACTAGGATACTAGAATTATATCAATTCATGTATGTATTCATGCATTTCCGATCGATTTAGTCGAGTGAAAATTCGAATAAAACCGCATTTTAATGTTATATATACAGGAATTACATAGCTAATTAACATTTGAAGTTCACCCATTAAATTAACGTGGTGAAAAAGTACCTAATAAATTTGATTTGCATGCAAAAATTTCTATAATGTCAGATTGACATTACAGAATTTGGTTGTAAAACCCATAAAAATAATTACTTGGATTAGAAAATGTATAATCTTTTAAAAATAGAAATCTATCTCATCCTCTATAAAAACCTTTACAAATAGCTCAGAGTTCCCATACACAATATCCAAAAGTAAGTCAAATGCCTTTAATTAAAACTCACAATTCAATTTACTAAAAGAAAAAATCACTAACTTTAATAAATAAATAGAAAATATCTTTTCTTATCACCAACTTAGAAAAACATTATAAGTAGAATTTGACAGAAATGGTCTGTAATTCGGTTGTTCTACGAATCGGCCGCCTTGTCGATCGGAGATGGCTGCACCCAATGGCGGGAGAAGTGGCGCTAAAAATGAAAACATGAAGGCTTATTTAGCAGTTGTTGCAGTCAGACTCATATATGCAGTCATGTTTGTACTTTCCAAGGTTGCATTTGATGGTGGCATGAACAGCTATATCTTCGTCTTCTATCGACAAGCGTTTGCTACCCTTTTCCTGTTACCATTCGCTCTTTTTTACGGATGGTATGTACGATGTAGTATGCATATTTTCCGTGGTGCCCGAACTTGTTTTCAATATCAAATGATCATACCTTGAATTGCATGCCTGATTGATCTTCTTGATTCAGGAAAAGTGCACCACCCCTTTCGTTTAAAACCTTTTGGAAGATTTTTTTGCTCGCATTCGTAGGGTAATGACGCTTTCATAAGTTCCACTTTCGTGACATTTTGCTTTTCCAATACTGATTTGCTAAATGATCGTTTTCAGTATTACATTGAGCTTGGACTTCAACTCAATTGGCATTGCTTACACAACAGCTACAATAGCAGCTGCAGGAACCAACATCATACCTGTAGTCACATTCTTTCTAGCAGTCATAATGAGGTATATGCAAATATTTCCAATGTCATTTTCCACTTCTTCGCTAAATTTCTAAGTCATCACTAATCTAAAGTATCTTTTGAAACAGAATGGAACTACTGAAGTTCAGAACAATATCAGGAATTGCTAAGATTGCAGGAGTTATAGCTTGTGTAGGAGGCGTGGCGGTTCTAGCCTTATACCAAGGTCCCGGTTTCCAAATCATTCCACGCGGAAAAGAACCTATTCATTCAAAACACATTTCTCACGAGACGCACCACACTACTATATCTTGGTTGAAAGGATGCTTTGCCTTACTTGCTAGTGAATCTTTTTTCGCCGCTTGGATAGTATTCCAGGTCGGTATTCTGAAATTATACCCTTCAATGATATTATTTACCACACTCCAATGCGCTCTAAGTACGATTCAATCATTCATTGTTGCTATTGCATTCAAACGAGATCTTCAATCATGGAAGTTGGGTTGGAATTTCAGACTACTAACAGTTGCCTATAGTGTAAGTCCGCGGAAAATCCTTCTCGAGTCGTTTCTCATTTTCTTACTCTCAATTTCGCTAAGATTTTTATTTTTCATTGTAACTTCTGTAGGGGGTTATGGTGACCGGAGTGACTTACTACTTACAGTCATATGTGATCGAGAAAAAAGGTCCGGTTTTCTTCTCCATGACAGTGCCATTGAGTCTAATAATCACAGTCATCTGTTCTACTTTGTTACTCGGCGAAATCCTAACTTTGGGCAGGTATTTAGCAGTTTTGTAATTTCTTCACTTATTTTTTCTGTATCATTTTAGCTCCATTTTGTCAATTCTTTAACATGTTTTTTGAATTCTGTTGTGTCATATGTGCAGTGTTATAGGAAGTATATTGCTTGTCATAGGACTTTACTGCGTGCTCTGGGGAAAAACCAAAGATCCGAAGCTTGCGGAACGTATCGAACCAATGAAAATTTCTGAAGTCGATAGTGAAAGTGACGAAACAGAACTTGCCGAGGATGTACAAGCAAACACTAAGGAATTGTACAACAAAAAGAAATTATCAGGAGGGGACTCCGTAGTGTAAAACAGTTATGTCAAATTTTGAATTAAAAAAAGGGCAATTTATCGAAAACCACCCATAAATTTGGGTTTTTTTCGGAAACCACCCGTATCTTTGAAAATTATAAAGTCACACCCTTAAGTTTATTAAATTTTACAGAAACCACCCATATGTTTAAATTTAATCAAAATATTAATAAAAATGATAAAAAAACTTATAAAAATACGAAAAAATACATAATTAATTACAAAAATCATAAAAACATTTAAAAAATCAGGATATTAAATAAAAATAAAATAAAATTATAAAATTGAAATTTATTCATATGATATGTATACAAATGTGAAAACTAAATTTATAAAAAAATATGGCGTCTTGAAAATTACAAAAAATTACCGGCAATCATCATTGCTCCATTAAATTTATAAAAAAATCATAATATCTTAAAATGAGTGTTTAAACTTTATTATATATGCAATAAAATTTGTGTTTGAATGCTTTATATGTAAAAATGTAACAAAATTTAAAGTTATAACACACTATTATAAATTGTAAGACACCATATTTTTGTATAGATTTAGTTTTCATATTTAATACATACCATATGAATAAAAAGTATAGTACTTCATTTCAAATTTTATATTATTATTAACATCCTTATTTTTAAATTTTTTTATGATTTTTGTAATTATATGTCCCTTTTAGCATTTTTAAAAGTTTTTTTATGATTTTTGTTAATATTTCGATTAATTTTAAACATATGGATAGATTTTATTTCATATTTAATACATACCATATGGATAATTTCAATTTTATATTTCAATTTTATATTTATTTAATATCCTGATTTTTTAAATGTTTTTATGCTTTTTTAATTAATTATGTATTTTATTTGTATTTTAATAAGTTTTTTTATCATTTTTATTAATATTTTGATTAAATTTAAACATATGGGTGGTTTCTGAAAAATTTAATAAACTTAAAGGTGTGACTTTATAATTTTCAAAGATACGGGTGGTTTCCGGAAAAAACCCAAATTTATGGGTGGTTTTCGGTAAATTGCCCTTAAAAAAATGTTCAAATAATTTCGACTTTAAGCAAGGTAACATTAGGCATTTGCAGAGGCCCAAATAAGGCCCAATTAATTTGGGCTTAGGTCGGGCAACGACCAGACCAACCCTGATGTGGTTGTTCGAAACAAACAACGAAAGTCCGACCCGAGGATTCGGCAGGTGGCGTTCAAAAACGTCATCGTTTTGGAAAGCTGAACTGGGTGAAGGAGAAAACAACTCCCGCAGACTTCTGCTCGCCTTTCAAACCCTTTGATGTGGTTCCGATGCTGACGGCGTTGATTGCTATCAGCAAAATCACACATCATCTTGAAAAATTCTTTTTTATATTTTTTTATGAATTTATGATTCCTTTCTTGCCGGTTCCGCAAGTGTTCACGAATCGATTTTGACTTTGATTATTCAGTTTAGAGGGTGGTTTGGAATTGGAGAAGGGATTGTTTTTAAGGGATTGTTGGGTTATTTGATTGATCTTTATTTGGATTGGAGGAAGGTAAAGAGAGGAAAATGCAGCGATGGAGAAATGCTTTGAATTTGAGATATTCTGTAGGGCAGATGGTGCAATCTGCTCAGGGAGGCAATGTCAATTATGCTGTGTTGTTCCATTCAACTCCGTCTTGTAATGAGAAGCGGAGGACCAAATGGGATGTAAGTAATTAGTTTGATTACTCTTTGTTAAAGTTCTGATTTTTAAGGGTTTGTTGATTTGGGTGTGTAGACTGATTTAGAACAAAATTGGAATGTGCTCATGTTGTAGAGTGGAGTAGTAGTTTTGGATTCAGACTCTAGGGTTTTTTCTACTAATAATGATTCGAGGAGCTCTTTTAGTACTGCAGTGTGAACGAGTTAATCTAAAGATAAAGAATTTAATTCGATGAAAAAAACTAAGAGTTTGTGACTGGTGATTGCGTGTGCGTTTGATTTTCAATGTTATTATCTTTGATGCACTTGACAACTCGTTCTAACATGATGTTGCTTGTTTTTCAGGATTTTAGAAGTAGCGGAAAGAAAGTGAAGGTATTTACTTTAATGAATCGAACATGATTGAACGTAGCAAACCTTTCCTTTGTTTGTTAGATAGCCATTTCTTTAATAATTGGGTTATGAATTGTTTGACATTCCATCATTTTTGCATAAATGGATTATGAAAGATTTGTGATAGGATCAAAAACACCATGCCGTCGGAATAGGCAAAGAGCTGCCAGTATTGGAACTTTGGAAGTATATGTTGTTCACTGTTTATTATACACATTTGTAACTGGAATATTTGGATTTCAGGAACACATCAGATTTCAAATTCGTCAGAAGAGAGCAGATTCAAAGAAAGCCCTCAGAGATATTATCGACAAGGGTGGCTTTACGATTTCACTACGAGGTAGATTTTTGTCTCTAGGTGCCTTGAAACTCTTTTTAGTAAGCTCAAATGACTTGTGAAATTTAACAGAAATTGAGGCAGGAAATGGATTTTGTGTCATATTCTTTGAATTTTATGAGGTCATCTTTTAAGGTTGCAAAATGTTAACAAACCTTATAAGTAATAAAGTAAACTATTTATTGTTAATTTATAAATATTTCACTAGCACTTAAGTGGTTTTGAATTGTTTTTTCATTTTTTGAAGAATTTGTATTCGAGACGAAAGTTTGAAAGAGTGAGTGATTGGGATGGGGAGCCTGAAAATAATGCTGATAGCTCCAGCAAAAAAACTAAAACTAAACATCATAACCGGTCATCTGAAAAAGTTCGCAAGCAGAGATTGAGACGTAAGTTATTACTCCTGCATTTCTCTAAAAGTTGAATGTAATGTTTGTTGTTAGAATCCAAAATTCCTTTAGAACTGTTAGCATATTATTTCTGTTCTTATCCTCTTCCATATCTTATTGCATGTAATGTAATCGTAGTCAAACTTTTTTACTTGAGCGAAGTGTGTATAAACATATAAGCTTTTTCTTATTTTTAACTTCAGGCAAGCTCAGAAACGAGGATTCAGATGATGAATATGATGATGGTAATCCAGAGAGGGTATTTTATGCGACATTTGGTGGCAAAAGGTTTACCTGGTCATTTAACGGATGGAATGATTCATTTTCATTCGATGATACAAATGATTTTTACTGGAAAAGAGAAGACAGTACATACAGTAACCATAATAGGAGAGAGTGGCGATGGAATAAGAACTTGAAAGTCAGTCTAACAATGAGGATTATGAGACATCATATTCTATTGGATCAGCTTCTGACAGAACATTACTCGGCTTGTCTCCTAGAGGTCCTCTAAAGATTGAGGAAGTTAAAGTCGCGTAAGTAAATACATTTTTAAGTTTGATATGTACTTTAGGTTATGTGTTTGCATCAATGTTAGTAACATAAGACTTTTCTCTCTCAGTTTCCGTCAATCTGCTCTCAAATGGCATCCTGATAAACATGAGGGTGCATCCAAGGTTTGTCTAATCCGCCAGTAGTGTTCTCTATGAACAACTTGATGTAATAAATCACTTTTTGATAACACATATATCATTAATGCAGAGCGCAGCAGAAGAAAAATTCAAGCTGTGTGTCAACGCATACAATTCATTGTGCAGTGCTCTCTCACCCACCTGATCCCCTGAATTTATGTTTAAGGCCAGCGTTTGAAGATGATGTTTTATGTTGAACAGTTTACATGGTTGTTGTACTTGTAATAGTAAATCAAATCAGTTTTTACTCCATTTTTAGTTGCTTGGTACTTCCAAGTGCCAAAAATAATGTCTTAATGTACTGGGAATACTAGTTTAAGAAAGATCTTAATATCAAACTGATGTTAAAATTTCCGTTTTACTTGTCCTTTTTGATATTATTCACCTGTGGTAATTACTTTTTAAATATTAATTTTACTGCTAATAAATATTTTCCATGAACATCATATTTGAATACACAATAATATCATAAGAATACAGACGAACAAAAAATTGCCCTCACATGGGGCCAATGTATGCATTTTCGGGGAAGTACAAAATACAAGTGAATGAAGCAAGTTCTAACTTCTCTTCACAATATTTTACTAACATTACAACAGTTTAGAAACATTCCAATCAGTCCTGAAAAGCATGAAACTAAAATTCATCAAACAAGCATTACCTCAAGCATGAATTAGGGTGACACTGACCAAAATGTGCCAAATAAATGGTGTCAAATAAGCATTCTACAATAGCAGATCAAATCCACTATTCAAGCCTACTGGCATCCTAACGTACGGCTATAAACTCTTGAGACTTAACAATGAGTAACATGGAGCAGGCTATCCAATAGTGCAAACTAGTTTTCCACAAATTGCATAGAACAGATGCATAGAATTACAAGTGGCAGTCACGATATTTACACCAGAAAGTATGCCTAAGGCAGTGCTGAAGAAATCACACAAACTTACTCAAATAACAGTTATTAAGCTTCTAAAATTGCATTCACAATGTTAACCAAGCAACCATAAAAAGATTCACACTTGCAAGGGCCAAAGTACTCAAAATATAACTGAAAAATGAAGGCATTAACAAGGAAAACAACAGTTCTTCACCAAATCCCAAGATGAAACACTGGGATTCACAATACTAGACATGCCTGACGTAAAATACAATTCGAACTAAGTTAGCATAGCAGATCCCAAACAGTGATCGAAACTGAATTCAAGCAGTCACATATATTATTTTTACCAGCTTACAGATGTAAAAGGCAATACAGAACCAACTAAGCAGCTCCATTGCATCTCTTCTTCAATCGACTGCTCCCAATTTAGGTCTGGATATTCAACATAGACTTGGCCTCATTCTGCTCGTTCAACAAGTCCTCACTTGCATATTTACTCAACAACTCCCTCTTTTTCTTCTCCACAACCATTCTCTCAATCTCCTTATCATCAGGCAACGGCACATGAACCATAAACTCCATCCCTTTACCCTTCTCCTCCTCTTCCCTCTCCTTCATCCTCTCCTCAATCACCACATCCTCTTCCTCCTCAAACAAAATCCCCTTTGCCGCCTCCACATTCACAACTTCCCCACTCTTCACACTCTTCCTAGCCTCCCTCTTAATCTCCTCCAACCTATTCCACTCCGCCACATCCTCAGCTCTCATCTTCCTCTCCGCCGGCCCCTCCACCTTCTCCAACACGCCATCCTCATCATCCCTATAACCATAATAACTCGCATCAATCCTTTTATAAATATCATATCTAGTCCTCCTCTTCCGCAACTCCGGCGGCTTCTCAAACAACTCCTTAACCCCAGGCAGCTTCTTAGCAGCACCAAAGTATCTATAACCAGGACCGCGTCCGCTAGGGTTAGGAACATCAATAATATTCCCATCCAAATCGGTCATTTTAGCAGAATATCTAGAGTAATTCGGACCGCCGAGTTCAACGATTCGGCGCTCCCAGTGAATCTTCTCTCGAAGGAGTTTGTTGATTTCGTCATTGAGATCACGGAGGCGGTGTTCACCGAGTCCTTCGTTTTGGATCTCGGAGACTTTGCGGCCGATCTCGCGCATGATTTGCTGACGCCATTTGTCGGCATCGGATAAGTCGCGGCATTCGGAGGCGAGGAAGGGACGTCGTTCTTTGGGTTTTTTCTTTTCTTCGTTTTTGAATGCGACGAATCTGTTGAGCATGGATTGCGCTTTCTCTTCGTTACGAGCCATGATTGATGATGAAGGATGTGGAGTCGAGAAGAGGAAGAGTGATTTTGAAACCCTAGATTTGCAGAGATTGAAAATGGGATTCGGATGTTGGGCAGTCTATTGAACCGTTCGGTTTACTACGAATTCCCAAATCCGCTCGGGTTGATTAGAAAAACCGATTACAATTTACATGAGGCTACATTTTATTGGTAATAAAATTACTCATTAGCTAAGTGATTCTTTTTTAGTAATTAACAAGACGTTCAAAAATGCATATTTCATTCAGAAAATCAGAAGAATAACAACTTTATGTTGGGAGTAAAATAGACACCAAATGAAATAGTAACATACCAAAATTCATATGTGATTCGATTGCATACAAACATCAGACCCTTTCAGTAGCAAAACAAAACTCAAAACAAATTTAAAATTCAACACAAACGTTGAAGAAAATCTGAAAAAAGAAATAAAGTGCAATTACACCACACCAAGTTTCTTGCTTATAACATAACATGTGAAGCAGATTGGATGATAGAACCATGGCTTTTTCCATTATTGAACTGAGAAGCCTCCATGAGCCCAGCAACCAGATGACATGTGAAGGCACATGCGCTCATTGGCTTGAAGTCCCCACTGATCTCCCATATCATACAAATCAACTCCACAAGACGACACAAAAACAACAGAAAAATGAAAGCATCAACCTTTAATCAAGCCAGATTAGAAACATTTCCTGTGGACAATCGATGGGCCAGACTCGTCATATTCACCCTTGGAGATCCACATCTATGCCACAAAAAGAAAAGTGTGTTAATGGCCAAATAATAATCAATAAACACTTTTGTTTGAAGCAATTTCTTGTGATGGTAATTATACTAACCTGCTGAAAGGTGCTCAGTGATGCAAGGATAGATCCACCAATCCAGACACTGTACTTCCTCTCAGGTGGAGCCACAACCTTGATCTTCATGCTGCTGGGGGCGAGAGCTGTGATTTCCTTGGTCATCCTTTCAGCAATGCCTGGGAACATAGTAGTGCCACCACTGAGCACAATGTTACCATACAGATCCTTCCTGATATCAACATCACACTTCATAATGGAGTTGTATGTAGTCTCGTGGATTCCTGCAGCTTCCATTCCGATCAAAGATGGCTGGAAGAGGACCTCAGGACATCTGAATCTCTCAGCTCCAATGGTAATGACTTGTCCATCAGGCAATTCGTAGTTCTTCTCCACAGATGAGCTGCTCTTGGCGGTCTCCAGCTCTGCCTCATAGTCAAGTGCCACATATGCTAGCTTCTCCTTCATGTCACGGACAATTTCCCGCTCAGCAGTGGTGGTGAACATATATCCTCTTTCGGTAAGGATCTTCATTAGGGAATCAGTTAAATCACGTCCAGCAAGATCAAGACGGAGGATGGCATGGGGCAGGGCATAACCTTCATAAATGGGCACTGTATGACTCACACCATCACCGGAATCCATCACAATACCTGAAAATTGAATAAATCAATCAGTAAACAAGCATGTACATTTACCATCACAAATAAACTACATCAGATTGACACCGATACATACCAGTTGTACGGCCACTGGCATACAGGGACAAGACAGCCTGAATGGCAACATACATGGCAGGAACATTGAAGGTCTCAAACATGATCTGAGTCATCTTCTCTCTGTTAGCTTTGGGGTTTAAAGGTGCCTCCGTGAGAAGCACAGGGTGCTCTTCCGGAGCAACACGAAGCTCATTGTAGAAAGTGTGATGCCAAATCTTCTCCATATCATCCCAGTTGCTGACGATACCATGCTCAATAGGATATTTCAAGGTAAGAATACCTCTCTTCGATTGTGCTTCATCCCCGACATACGCATCCTTCTGACCCATTCCAACCATCACCCCAGTGTGTCTTGGTCTACCCACAATACTGGGAAACACTGCTCTGGGAGCATCATCGCCAGCAAATCCAGCCTGAAAAAATTTGCATAAGCCCCAATATCTCATAACAAACAACATTATAAAAAGCTATCCAAAGAATAAATGTTTCTCAAAATATGCTTTGAACTCACCTTGACCATTCCAGTACCATTGTCACATACGAGAGGCTGAATGTCTTCAGAATCCGCCATCTATTCAAATCTGAAACAACCGAGCTGCATTGTCAAATGGCAGAAATGAAAAGCTTATTTATGAATAAAATCGATGTACATGTCTTAATGTTTATTATTAACTTCCATATAGGTCAACGTTTTTACAAAGATGCGCAACTTAATCTGATCTAATCAAAAACTTTAATCATCAAAAATGATGGATCAATCCTAAAGACCAAAACAGTCACAATCTCTGTTCATACGACAGTGAAGTACACATAGCTATCATCTAACACAAAGCCATATGGTATCACACGTGATCCAGATCTAACACAACAAAATCCACAGATCGGAAAAATATAATTTCAGATCAAAATCCAATCTCTTCGAAATGAATACAATCACACATCATAATTCAGATCGGAACAAGAAAATAGCGATAAACAGCCACATATATTCATATATACAATTAGTTCGGAATTCGGATCAGATTACGAGATGCTGACCTTACGGGAGAGAAGATCGGTAGAAGAGAATCGCGGATGAATCTGCGGAAGACGACAGCTACGTTCTCTCTCGACTCGGTCTTCGAAATGTGTAAAGGAGAGAAGACGATGTGTCGTGATTTTGTACAATGAAGTGGTGGGCCGGGCCCGTAAAAAAGAACGGACGTGCTTGATGCAAATCAGATAAATAAATAAGTCATCAATTTTTTGAAGAAAATAATACAACAATATTAAATGCAGCCAGCTGTCATTTGCATCAATTTAAAACAAATTAGCTATGGCTTTGATAGTATTTATTGCATGAAAACGGCACCGCTTTAATATAATCGAACTTTGTTTCGTTTGCTGGATAGGCCCGATTAGACCAGGCCCAATGACAAACCAAAAGCTATAGAGAAAGGGACTCGGATCCGGTAATGCGCAGCTATTTGCTGTGAGGGTAAAAACGATGTTGTTTTGACATTTTTTACTATAATTCTACGTAGTTTTGAATGAACCCTTTACTGAAACTACGTAGTTTTGCTGCACTGGATCTTAATCCATAGAGAAAGTTAAATCAAAAAATAGGATAAATACCGATTTTTGTCTAAAATACAAAAATGCCCTTCCATCAAAATTTCTCTTTTTGATATAAACATGGGCACTTTAGTCTCACGATTGGTAATCAACTGTTTTAAGTTTTTTTCGATAGCAATTATTTACACTATTCATACGGATCTTATACATGAATATTTATTACTATATAACTATAAAAAGTTACGGTAACAACTTACAAATTTATCCTATTAAAAGCAAGCTGCTCACATCACATATCACAAGTGTAAGAAATGATGCGTGCAACCCAACTCGAAATCTAATAACCGGTCCGCCACCAAGTTAAATCCCCAAAATCTAAGGACGACCATACCCAAGGGCAAGGTCAAATGTCAATTTATAATCTATTGTCGTTAACAACAGTGAATACTTGATTAGGGTTAAATAAAATGGAGCACAAAATAAAATAAAAAATCACAGAAAAACATTTTTTCCGGCCTCAATCCAACAACAACAAAAAACATCATCGAACCAAACAAAAGCAATCGCTGACCTCTTGGGATGCTGTCCATCATTTCCTAAGCAACATTGTGTTTGTGTTAACCCAAATCCACACGTCCAGAATCGTCCCATTCTCCCGTCAATCGTCGTTCGTCTCCGCTGCTTGTTTTTTCTTCTTTCATTTACGAATTTCGATTTATTAAACGACAATGTCGGGCTCGTTCTCGATCGATCGAGAGTGGAGCAATTTTGCATGGAAGAGCTGATTCCTCATATTTTGAACCATCCAAGTTAGGGTTCAGATTCGAGGTTGCTTCATCTTCAAACGCCGCTATAATCCCTGCAAACATCACAATTTTCTTCTTTTTGTTGTTGTTATTTCAATGGAGATTCTGATTCAACAATGGTTGGATTTGCTCCGGTGATAGGTCAGACAAACAATGCAGATTTGGATCAAGTGTTTTTTATAGCTTAGCTTATTAGACTTTATATATCTTTTGTGTTTTTGTAGGTCTTGTTGAAGTTTAGTTGTAGGACGAGGCTTGGGGATGAAATGCAGAATGTATTGAGAATATTTGTGTGACTTGAAAATGAGCTCCTTTATTTCTCGGAGCTCGGACGATGGAATGGGCAATGGGGAGCCCTCTGATCCTGATGCAGTTGAGGTTGATCCAACTAAGCGTTACATTCGGGTAACTTGTTCAGCCCTCATTTTCAAAATCTGATTTTTCGATTCTATGTTTAGTTTTCAATTAACGTCTTATTTGATTACATTTTTGGCTGACAGTACAATGAGGTGATCGGTAAAGGGGCATTTAAGAGGGTGTATCCTTTCTGTTTTCTTTATGCTAACTTTTTTGTCTTTCAATCAAATGAAGTAACATTTAAAAGTACTAATTTGTTGTTACCAGTTATGAAGATAATTTGGTAGGGCTCGAGAGTGTGTTTCCTTAATTTTAATGATGCAAATAGATATAAGGGATTTGATGAAGTTAATGGAATTGAAGTAGCGTGGAGTCAAATCAGGATCGACGAGGTGTTGCAATCACCTGACGACTTGGAAAGGCTATATTCAGAAGTTCATTTGTTACGATCTCTGAATCATACTAACATTATTAAGTTTTTCAATTCTTGGATTGATGATCGGAATAAGACAGTTAATATTATTACTGAGCTCTTCACATCTGGGAGCCTCCGTCAGTAAGTTTTCAATAACTGTATCTTACATTCAAAAGTTAATCACTTCTGTATTCGTATTTTTTAGTTACTTAAATTTATTCAGTTCCTTGCACTTCATTTAGATATCGCAAGAAGCACAAAAAAGTTGACATGAAAGCCGTGAAGGGTTGGGCCCGACAGATATTGAAGGGCCTTGACTATCTCCATAGCCATAATCCACCTATCATTCACCGGGACTTGAAATGTGATAACATATTCATCAATGGAAATCAAGGGCAAGTAAAGATTGGCGATATGGGGCTTGCAACAGTCATGCGACAAGCTAATGCCAAAAGCTTAATTGGTATGTCTCTCTGACATTTATGTCTTGGAATATAACATAAGCATATTTCAGGTGCCAGATGCAATCTCCAATCTTGAGCTTATCAACTCTAACCATTTAGCTGCTTATTAATATTTTGGATTGTTTTGGCTAATCGGTTGTACATATAAAATGAAATGTAGGAACTCCGGAATTTATGGCACCAGAACTTATGAGGAAGACTACAATGAGTTGGCAGATATATATTCGTTTGGTATGTGCATGTTAGAAATGGTCACTTTTGAGTACCCGTACAGCGAATGTAGGAACTCAGCCCAGATATATAAGAAGGTTTCCTCAGTAAGTTTCGGGGCTTCCCCAAGTATTATGTTCCATCCTTTTTTCTGATATTTGTGTAACTAAGTTGTTAAGAATAAGTAACAGTAACGGCTGCATGTTCTGATATTTTGCGGCTTAAAACTACAGGGGATAAAACCGGAGGCTCTCTCCAAAGTGAAAGACCCAGAAGTGAAGCAATTTATTGAAAAATGTTTACTTCCAGCGTCACAAAGATCATCGGCAAAGGAACTTTTAAATGATTCATTCCTCCAAGTTGATTTGTTTGAAAGGAACAACTCTATGCATTTACCTGATATAGTTCTTCCTAAAGTCGGTCCTTTTGGAGACCGGTGTCTTCTTTCAGAAGGGCCATCACGTTCTCGTTGTAGAACTCCTTCCTTGGATTTTGAGGCATTAGGAGACAGTGAAAGACCCATCATCACTTTTGCTCCAGGTGGCTGTGATAATCGTTTGGAGATAAGGAGGACAAGCAGAGGTAGTCTTTTTCAACTGAAAGGCGAGACAAATGACGAAAATTCCGTATCATTGACATTGCGAATAGCCGATCGTAATGGTAAGAACATTTTATTTTCCTATCAGTTGATTTACTTTGTCTTTTACTAGTTAAATTACGACTCTCGAATGATAATTTACTTGTAGACGCAGGCCGTCTTAGGAACATCCACTTTTTGTTCTACCTAGACAGCGACACAGCTGTCTCAGTCTCTAGCGAAATGGTTGAGCAACTGGAACTAGCAGATCAAAGGGTAGCCTTCATTGCAGAGCTGATTGATATATTATTGGTGAACTTAGTACCCAACTGGAAACCATGTGTCCCCATTGGTCATTTGATCTCACCAACCGGACCGGGACCACGTGGTCCAGTCTACAAGCCAGAGAGCTCAACTCCACCTGAAAACGGAGGAACATCTGCAGTGCAAACAGATGTCAGCAAAGTTGCAACATTTGAAATTTCATCGCCTAAATCAAAATCCACCAACAGTGGAGGCCATATAACCGAAGAAGGCTCAGAACCTGCCAAATCTTATTCTGGAACAACAATCAGTACAAACCTTAGCCTCGAAGAACTCGAGCTTGACCTTGTTGAAATATTCAACAACGGCAATGACGATCAAATCTGCTCAATTTCCTCATACACAAGTGCCAAATCATTTACAATGGAGCATATTGACTACACATCCTCCAGCCACAATTCCGACCCCACATCCCCTACAACCCACGACAATCACGACTACGACGGAAGGAAAGCAGATCACGACATGTTGACCACATCAAGCTATGTAACGCCTTGTGAGTCGGGGTGTGTGACACCTTTCACAGTTGAAGACGAAGAGGAGCAGCTGAAAATGCAGCTGGAAATGATCGAACTTAAATACAAAGAAGCATGGAAGGAGCTTTCAAGGAGAAGAGATGAAGCTGTGATGAAGATGAAAAGAAACATGTCTCTTAAGTTACCACAAGATTCTGATTCTTAACACTCATTCCAGTTTGCCTGTATTCTTTTGTGTATGTGTAAAAACATGCTCATCCATGTTAACTAGGATAAAAAATTAAGCCTTTGTTTCTTTTTTCCCTTGTTTGTTATACAGTTTTGGCTTTGATAATTTCAACTACTAATTTAATTAATTCAATAGTTGAGTTTAAATTTATTTTAAATTAAATTGTACAAAAATACAAATCCGATTTGATGTGAAAAGTTCACTAACCATCCGTGTTTTTTGCAAATTCAACCGCTCAATTAATTAAAAACAAACTTTAATCTCAACCGTCGAATTAATCAAATCAAAGGCCAAGATTACATCTTTATGTCACACAAAATTTACATGTCTCTTTAGAATTTAATAATTATTTTTAACATAAATCAAATTCGGTACTTTATTAATAACGCATACGCAGGTAAATCAAGAAATAAATTGGCGGGAAAACGAAACGCGCAAAAACCCCAATTCAGTAATATCGCGTAATAATCGATCCGTGGCATTCTAGAAGCACCAAGGGGAAACGGCGATGCCCAGAGACGACGGAAAATTAGCAGCGGCGAAGCAGTCGTACAAGAGTGCGTCGTCGGTCGGGAACCGACAGGAGGAAGCGAGGTGGGCGAACGTGATTGGTGATATTTATAAGAATCGAGGAGAGTACGTCGAAGCATTGAAGTGGCTTCGAATCGATTACGAAGTTTCGATTAATTAAGTATCTACCTGAGAAGCACTTGTTGCCTACGTGTCAGTCTCTAGGTGAATCTATTTGCGCCTCGGTGATTACAAGCATGCCCTAATTTATCAGGTATATTCGCTGATTAGGGTTTTAGATATAAAAATTGATTTAGATGTGAAATTGAGTTGTAGGCTTTGTTTTGAGTGTAATGTTTAGTGGATGATTTGAATGATTGTTTGGTGTGCCTGCTGTGTGTTTTTGTAGAAAAAGCATTTGGAGCTTGCAAAAGACAGTGGAGATCTTGCAGAGCAGCAAAGAGCAAACACGCAGCTTGGGCGTAGTTACCATGAGATTTTTTCAAAATCGGAGGATGATCATAGCTCGGTTAGGAATGCAAAGAAGTATTTTAGAAAGGCAATGGAATTGCAAAGATGCTAAGGACATCCAATGCATTATTCTGGTTCTTTTGTGAAGGAGTATATAGATGCGCATAATAATATAGGAATGTTGGAATTAGATATTGATAATCTTGATGAATCAGAGAAAATGCTTCGTAAGGGATTGCAGATTTGTGACGAGGAAGAGATGGCGGAAAATGATGATGCTCGAAGCCGGTTGCATCATAATTTGGGAAATGTTTACACTGAGCTGAGAAAGTGGGATAAGGCTCGTGAACACATTGAAAAAGATATAATTATCTGCAAGAGAATTGGGCATTACCAAGGTGAGGCAAAAGGGTACATAAATCTCGGTGAGCTTCATTATAGATGTCAGAAATATGAGGACGCAGTTGCATGTTACCAGAGAGCACATACGCTGGCTAATTCACTGCAGGATGAGAATGCATTGGCTTCTCAAATTAATCAAAATATAACTGTAGTTAATGCTGCAATGAAAGAGATGGATGAGATAAAGAAAGAAGAACAAACTCTTAAGAAGCTAATCAGAAATGCTGTCATTGAAAGAGGTACACCAACAGAACGAAAATGTCTCATGCAGCAAAATGAATGTCTGGATAGACTAATCGACAAAGCAAGCTCAATTTTTGCTTGGAAAAAGGTAATGCCACCTCCGTGTAAGTTGTTATAGACAGAAGTAGTAGTTAGGTCATCAACTATACTATAACCCCTTGTAAGCTTCTTTTAGATGTTGCTTAACCATACACTCTAAACACTTTTCTAACTGTTTAGCTTTTTATGAAATAAGTCGTTGTGTACGTGTGATATATCCACGACAGGCGCCACAAGACAGATTAAATAATGAGCCACATGCTAAATTAACGTCGATGATTTCTAAAGGTCAAAAGTGCTTAACTGCACTTACTATTTGTAGGTGTTTTGGGTAGTAAACTGAAATATTGTCACTATAAATTATTTCTCATGACAAATATTCTTACTATATGATTAGTATTATAAACGATATTCGTGTCTGTGTTATTAAATATTTCTGTCAACACAAATTCTAACTTCCAAATTGTATTATGTATTCGCTGTCACAGAATAAGCATTCCCTCATTACGATTTGTGTCTGCTGCATTAGATATCAAACTTCAAGATATAGTTTTGTAGAGGGTTGTATCCTGTGAATTCATTCAATTTTGTGGACTCGTGGATCCCCTCTTGCATTCGTTGATTTTGTATTTTTTGGACGCACCAGATTGTGCCACATATGTGCATTTGTCATGTGCACACGTGCAAGTCACATGTTTCATTAATGCGCTGGCACAATCTGACGCGTCCAAAAAATGCAATCGACGGATGCAAGTGGGGATCCACGAGTCCACCAAATTGAGAGGATCCACACGATACATTTCCTAGTTTTGTATGCCATTGTCTCTTTATTTATATTATTACAGCACATCCACTATTTTATGATCTTGGCTTCACTGGTTTACACATTTCATTTTACGGTTGATTGTTTTACAGATTGCTGTATGTGTGTTTGATAGGCGTTCTGTGTTATCATCTTTTGAGCACTTGAAATGAAAATGAAGCCTCGTAATTTTACTCCATTTATATGGATCTGTTGGTTTTTATACGTTATGTGCTACAGCATCATGGATTCGCCAAAAAGAAGAAGCGGGTTTCAGAAGAACTTCACGACAAAGAGAAGATAGGTGACTCGTATATGGTAATTGGAGAGTCCTATCAAAAGCTAAGATCATTTAACAAATCATTGAAATGGTATTTAAAAAGCTTGGAGGTTTACCGGTCTGTTGGAAATTTAGAGGTAAGCAGATATTGCACTATCTGGTTTCTGATGTTTGTTACATATGATGTGATTCTTATCTGAATAGTGAATAAGTTGCTGTTGTGGATTAGCATAGGCAGAATCCGATATTTCTTTCTTTCTAGCATGGCTTCTATATTTTACCTCTGAAAAGTAGCACAGTGTACCATTTGATACTAGATGTGTTGCATACTGACCTTACTTTAGTGTTGTTTCAGGGTCAAGCACTCGTGAAGATTAACATTGGCAATGTTTTGGATTCTGATGGTGACTGTATTGGTGCTTTCAAGGCTTATCAGGAAGGATATAGGTAAAGATGTTATCATAGTTTGCATATGTGCTCTGCATATTAAATGTGGTTGTATAGCTTAGGTTTCAAATGGCAAACACGTACATTATGACATTGAAATCAATACTATCAAGTGAAACATACAGTATGAGTCATGATCGGAATGGAATGATCATTCAGAAAGTGTAGTGTTTACCACTTAAAACTGGCTGATGTGTGGATGAGGTATAGTCATTTTAGATTGATTAAACAGTGTGAGCTGCAGAGGAGAGTATGGGATACCTTTGTTGCTTGCACTTTTGTGCCTTCTATTCATGCTTGTAATATTGTATTTTTTTTGATAGAACCACTTGCTAATTAGTATGTGACATTTGTTGGTGCAGGATTGCTACCAATGCCAATGTTCCGTCTATACAGCTCTCGGCCTTAGAAAACATGCATTACATCCAAATGATTAGACTGGATAACGTCGAGGAGGCCCAGTCAGTATCTCTTTTAAAATCTCTATCACAAGTACTTGACTGATTTCAAAAGGATTCTCTGCAAAAATTGAGATTATACACAAAGCGCAGCTTTCAAAATGAAATTACTTTAGTAGTATTCAATTTATTAGGGACATAAGCATTTAAAAGCACGTGCACGTTTATTGCTGAAACTTTCTTGTTAAATCATGTTTCCCTGTGTAGAAGTCTGTTAAGTCTTTAGAATCATTTCAGTATTCCATAAATATACCAGAATGTAAGGACGTACACATATTCATTGTGAGAAACTGACAATTGCAGGAAGTTACAGTATGCAATTGACAAACTAAAGGAGTCACAGCTGAAAGACCAAATTGGAACTTCAGATGTCTGCTCGGAGACTGATACAGAAGGAGATAGTCATCCACCACACTTAGTGCGTGAAGGAGACTTCTCCCCTATAAATAGTAGTTCGAAAATGTCAGGATCACTTGCCCCTTTGGAGCCACTGGATGAGGATGAAACTTTAGTATCAATTTTCAAAACTGCAAGGAAGTCATCCAAGCTAAACACAACCCACGCTACTAATCCTGATACATCACTAAAGGAAGCAGAAGCTTTATCAGAAGGTTTAACAAAATCTACCAGTAGCCAACACACTGTAGGTCGCAAGCGTGCTCGGGTTGTCCTCTCAGACGATGATGATGACGAGCCGGAGGAGTCGTGTAAGAAAATAGCGGAAGATATTGCAACATCAGGTGAAGGTGAGTTTAAATCTTTTTGTAAGGTTCTTTACTCCATAACCAACCCCATTTTGAATTTTTTGGTTGCAGTAAAAGTATTCATCTTCCTGATGGCGCTGCTTGTACAATGAAGGTGCTGAGACTGATCATTTGGTATCCATGTTTCATCTTGTGATGTCTCTATTTTATATATCGTATTTGGCTATTGCACATTTTCAACAGGATGTTTCTGGCGCTGCTTCTAATTGTGCCATGAGTTCATGCACTCCTGGCAGTCTAGAAGAGAATACTTCCGGTTGCAAATCCAGGAGTCCAATGATACGTCAACATGGAAAATCAGTCAAATCCTCCTGTGTCGAAGAGATCGGCGATGTAAATAATCCTGGTTTGATTTATTTCCGTGTCAATATCATATGTACATTGTTTTGAGTTTATATCTACGTTCATTGTACTGCCCCGTAGTTCCTTCATCGTTGGACACCTTGAATATTGGGTACAATGTGTGACCACAGTCATCTCTTGTTCTCTCTGTTTCTTGAATGACTCATTTGTAGCATTGCATCCTCATCTCCTATTCAACATTCATGATGTATAATTTTTTCTTTTTCTTAAGCAAGAAATAATCAGAATACTTGATGCTAATGATTTACCTTGTTCTGCAGGAACATATAGTGTGTAAATTTGGCAATGAGTTAGTGCAACTAGACGCACGGTCGCTATTTACTAGCAATCATCTCACAATTAATTCTCTCAAGGTGGAAATTGCATGCTTATACTATTTACAACTTCCAGTTGAAAAGAGATCGAGTGGTAGGCTTTTCAAAATCGCACGGCAATGCTCACTTTATTGTTGCTAACGTTGTAGATGTTCTTTTGATTGGATTGAGCTATATATCAGGTTTGCTACCCATCATCCGGACCGTTGAATGTGATGGAAGTCCATTGGAATCCTTGACACTGTCCTGTGATATCAAAGATACATTAATTAGAAACTGCTTAGAAGTTTTTGTCGAGGGTAAGCATTTTACATTATTTCTTGATCTAATGAAATATTATATATGGTTCTGCTGGCATTAGGTTTTTTTACATCCACAAGCAATCTAGCGTCTATAGCATCTTGTTTTTAACCAAATATTGTACAGATTTCTATTGTGCAATTCTTTTAGCAATAACCTAACTTATTTCATTTTTCCTTGTTGCTATGATCTTACTGACATATAAGTGCCTGTAAAAGTGCCTAACTTACGATTGTTTTCTTTCAGGTTGGGTTCAAAAGCCGATGATGAAGATGTATGTTGATTTCTGCAAGGATTTTTCTGAAGCTCCCAATATCAAACTTCTCAAGAGACTATATGATTTGGAGGTTTACCATTCACCATTTCAGCTTGCATGTGTTACTCGTTCCACTTGCCAAGAAAGCAGTTTTATGGCCGTGTAGTCCCCCCTTATATTTGTCACTTTCGGTTTTGTTACTTGGACAGGTCTCAGAAGATGAGGTCATTGCCACTGACTGTGATTTACAAGATATGTCCATAAAACCATTATTAAAGGCATTGCAAACCCTTAAAGCAGTGTCCACGATTAATCTTTCACATAATGTGCTTGGTAATTTTATTAGCTTCTTAAGTTGATATAATTCAGTTTTTACAAAATATTGGCGAACTCAGTATAATTTTACTTACAAGCGGCTAACTTTAAGACATTAGTACAGATGGCTGTATTTATTTTGCATTTTCTAAGATGTTTTTATGATAGTTTTAATCCATTTTTGAAGTTGAAGTTTATATCATATCTGCAATTAACAAGTACTCATTTCACAGGGAATGGAACGATGGAGAAACTTCAACAGATATTCTTATCATCTGGGCAAACGTATGGTAGCCTAAGTTTGGATCTACACTGCAATCGATTTGGTGCCACTGCCCTGTTCCAGGTATAAAGCATCCTATTTCAAATGTGATGTTTTTGTGTTGATTGTGACTTCAGCTGACTCATCTGAAATGTAAAAATGTTGTTCCTCTCATTTATGTATTCTTTGCTTATGCAAGATTGTTTGATGGATTTTGGCATAATGCTTTCACATTGCCCTCCTTAAGTAATGGGTTGGGTACCCTAGACATAGATTTCAGTGCATTTAGCATACATCTCACTGTTTTGCAAGATTAGTTTTATTTACTTTTCTTGTACTCTTGTATTTATATGTGAACATAAACAAAGAGTTAACATATGTATTACTTTTATGTACAGATCTGTGAGTGCCCTGTGCTGTTTGCTCGCTTGGAAATGCTTAATTTGTCTGGAAATAGGCTTACTGATGCTTGTGGGTCGTACTTGTCAACTATCTTAGAAAAATGCAAAGGTCTAAGCTTCTGGATATGCTTTCCAGTCAGATGTGGCAGTGCATTACATATTTTCGGATGTGGCATTCATTTGTTTTCAATACTCAAGTATACGATGTTATGATCTTAAACTTAAAACTTGTCATTGCTTTTGTTTGGTGTGCAGCTCTTTATAGCTTGAACATTGAGCGCTGTGCGGTGACTTCTAGAACCATCCAGAAAATTGCTGATTCTTTAGATGCTGGGTCTTCTCTGACGCATCTCAGTATAGGTACTATTTCATTTTTATATGCTTATACTTTGGAAATGTTTGTGATTTATCTTTTCAAACTGTACTTTGTTAGGAGAAAATAGCCCCATTTCGGCGAACGTGATTGTTCATCTCTTGGCTAAACTTGAGACGTTGAAAAGGTATACGTTGGCCTACTAGTCTCTTTAGTATGACAGTGGTTGTAACTTCTTTTCGCTTGTAGATTTTCTGAACTGAGTTTGAAGGGTATTAAGCTGGGCAAGTCAGTGGTCGATAGCCTCTGCAGGCTCATTGAAGCTGTTTCTTTGTCTGGATTGTTGCTTGGGTCTACCAACGCAGGGAGTGTAAGACTGATTATGTTTTTTATATCTTGCTAGTGAACAGCTTCTTGAAACCTTTTTTTGACTTGCTAATTGTTAATTTACAGGATGGGACGTTGAAGCTAATTGAGAAGCTGTCTAGTCGAACTGAAGAACTCGTGAAGCTTGATCTTTCGTACTGTAATTTGACATCTGAGTGCCTTATTAGTTTGACACAAAGCACACATTTGATAGGCGGAATTGCTGAGCTGATTCTGGGGGGAAATGCAATCACTCCAGAGGTTTGTATTCATCCCTGCTCTGGTTGTGTTGTTTTTTTGTGGCTTTTCAATGTTTATTCCCTGAATCCTCAATTTGTTGGAAATGATTTCAACAGGGAAGAAACATATTAGCATATCTACTCACAAATCCTGCTTGTGGTCTCAAGTTGTGGAACTTAACAATTGTCAACTTGGGCTCCCAGGAATTATTCAGATCATTCAGACGCTTGAAGGTGGTAGCCACCCTATTTCATATCCTTGTTGATCAACAACTTTGTCCGCTGATAGTGCCTTTTATGTCACTGCAGTGAACAGTTCTGTGGAAGAACTCAGTCTGGCTCGTAATGTTGATTTAAACACACAAGTAGTATCTGAGTTTGGCATGATCGATAAGCATATTACTCCTTCGCTAGACAAGGTTAACGACAAAGCTATAGACAATCAACAAAATGAGGTTGACGTCCTGCATGCTTCAAGCGCTGCAAATATTGATTACAATGAATGTGAAGTGGCTGACAGTGAGGATGAATCAATTGGGGGCAAACCAGTGATCTCTAAAGTCACTCGCAAATGCTCAATTTCAGGTTTAAGTAATCAACTGTCGCTCAAAAAGTTTAATACAAAAATTGTCATCAGCAATAAGCAAGGCGGAATACCTTAAATATCTGGATCTCAGCAACAACGGGTTTTCAACCCAGGATGTACAACTGATATACTCAGCATGGTCTGCTACAAGGGAGGGCCAGAGCTTAAAGCATGTCAAAGACAACATATTTCATTTATCAACACAAGGAGTGAAGTGTTGTGAAATGAAGCCATGCTGTAGAAGGAATGCATTTTCATAAAAGATCTGCCTCAGTTTTTAACTTGCCTTAACATAGTATACAAGGACCTTGTAAATGGTTTGCGTCATGGCTCATATATCTACATTCAAGTAAGCTTTTACGGTGATCCCTACACTTGGAAGCCTAGTTATGTTATTTGTCTGAAGGTGCAAAAGCAGTTGCTAGGAGCTCTCTTCGAATCTGCCAACTGGGTACTGCTGATCCGTTCTTCCTAGCTTCAGTGCGACTTCCCCGTACAGTACTGTAATTTCCTATAACGCATAGAGTCGGCTTCATTAACAGGCAAACATATACGTAATGTCCTCCCAGTTCATGCTGATGCCATCAGCCACATTTATAAATAGAATTTGTATTAATAGAAAATTTGGGCTTACTGAAATCGGCCCAATCATACACGGCCCACTAGTCCTCACCGTGATCGACGGATCGGCAACAATCTCCGCTACTCGAATCCGTTTCCGATCAGTCGAATCGGACTCTTCGTGAATCGGAATCGTACGTCGCAAGTCAATTTCCTTAATTATCGTTTTCACAAATCGGTTAAGGAATGAGAATGATTCGTTAGTTAGGGATTGTACAATGGCGAGTAATCGAGGCTTTTCTAACAGCAGAGCTTCTTCGGCGTCAAAGTTAAGGATTCGGAAGTCGTCTCCGTTCCAAGTGGCGGTGACGATAACGGTGGTGTTTGGTATTTCGATATTGGTGTTTTTCTTGTGTACTGGAGATGTGTTGGATGGTGAACAAGAGGATCTTCTAGTGATTGAGGAAAGTCAGACTCGTGAAGTTGAAAATGAAGATGTGAGATTTTATATATTTTATGTTTACATGCGCTAGTAGCTATTGTTGAGATGAGATGAAACGGCTGATCCAGAAATTGTATATTAGGTTGTTCAATTCGTAAATGGTGTAAAGATGCAAAGTGTTTGATTGGAAGAAATTTAGTGATTGTGGGAGTGGATACTTTAATTTGCTTGTTGATTTTGGTTAAATTTGCTGCTTGCAGAAACCGGACAAGCTTTGGAGTCCTCCATTCAGCAATGGATTGCACCAATGTCTTAAACCAACAAATAAGTATAAAGGTTGGAGACCATATTGATAATAGTTCAGCTTTCTTCTTATATATGATCTTTATTTTGTGTCTCCTTTTGTATACTTTATCTAGATTTTGATCACAAAATATGGTTGAATTTCATTTGATGGAAGCCGGATTTGAATGGCCATATTAAAGCTTTTAACTAAACCAATTTGTGAGCGAACTCTTAAAATTGGTTTTTTTGTACTTCAGCTGCAGAAGGGTGGGACCACTACTTAACTGTAAGAAGCAATGGAGGACTAAACCAAATGCGCACTGGTGTAGGTTACTGTTATGTGATATTGTGTTTTCTTTCTGTACAACTAGTTAACTTTGGAATACTATTAATGTATAATTAAGAGTTCAAAGGCTATCAAGACTGTATGGTATATGTCAGTGTTGTTTTAGTGAAAATATCTGTCCATCCATAGGTAAATAGTTTTTTTTTAAATCTGCCTTTTTTTGGAGATAATTATAGTTTGCACTTTGCACTTTGGCGTGAGGCCTAAGTTTGAGGGCCTCAGGCACACTTACAATATTTTTCCCTTTCAGAACTGAGATTCAAATGTACACTTAAATTTATTTGCTCAGAGTTTTCCCCTGCTTGAATGCAATCGTAGATATCTGATATGGTGGCAGTGGCACGCATCATGAACGCGACTTTAGTAATTCCTCAGCTCGATAGACGCTCCTTTTGGCAAGATTCCAGGTTACATTGTGATCATGTCTATACAATATGTTTATCCATAGTGACATCTTTAGTTTTATGACTCACTGTTGTGGATTGATGCAGTACCTTTTCAGATATATTTGATGAAGCTCATTTCATCAAAAGCTTGGAAAATGATGTAAGGGTTGTTAAAGAACTTCCTAAGGATCTAGATTTAGTTCCTCGTGCCAGAAAACATTTTACGTCATGGGCTAGCATGGGTTATTATGAAGAGATGAAACTTTTATGGAAAGATTTTCAGGTTCACTGTGACGTCACAGTTTTCCTCACAGCTCCATTGTCAAGCTCTTAAACTTATTAATCTGCCGAGTCAATTGATTGCTTATGTTATCCGCTTTTCCAGATCATTAATGTGGCAAAATCAGATTCTCGGCTGACAAACAACGAGTTGCCTTTGGATATTCAAAGATTAAGATGCCGTGCTTTATATAATTCCCTTCGATTCGCTCCTCCAATAGAGAATTTAGGAAAGGTTACCACTCTCTGAAGATCTTATATCGACATTTGATATATTCCGTATTACTAATTGCTTTGTGCTGATAGAGTATAAGTTGTATTTGAATTATCGAGGCTCTTGTTTGGCTTCAGTTTAATTTAAGTTCTGAGCTTTACATGATGGTCCCGCAGAAGCTGGTGGAGCGTTTGAGATCACGTGGAGGGCGGTATATCGCACTTCATCTTAGATACGAGAAAGATATGCTGTCTTTTACTGGATGCACTTATGGACTTACAGATGATGAATCAGAAGAATTGAGAATTATGAGGTAAACTAGTAAAGTAAGTGTATACTTTGACTCTGATGTGTAAGTTGTACATTTGCATTGCTGATAATTAATGGATGGAATCTTGAGTTTGATTATTGTGGCAATTTCAAATTCTATTGCTTCATAAAGATTCCTAGGGATAATCATAAAAATTTGATTTGGTAAAAGTAAATTAATTGTAATCAAATGGAGAAGTCAACACATTGTTTGAGAAATAAAATAATTGATTCTTTATGACATGATTGTTACAGGGAGAAAACAAGCCATTGGAAAATAAAGAAAATAAACTCAACAGAGCAGAGGATAGGAGGTTCTTGCCCCCTCATACCAATGGAAGTTGGGATTTTCCTTAGCGCACTTGGTTACCCCCCATCAACATTAATTTATATTGCGGCTGGTGAGATATATGGGGGAGATGCTCGTCTTTCAGAACTGAAAGCTCGCTTCCCAAATTTAGTTTTCAAGGTACTCTTAGATTCATCAATTTGTTTCTGCACTTGATCTATATTTAGTGTCCCATGATGGCGCTGGTGTTGCAGGAAACACTTGCTACAAAGGATGAGCTTGCAGCATTTACTGATCATGCATCTCAAAGTGCAGCACTTGATTATATTATTTCGGTCGAGAGTGATGTGTTTATTCCATCCCACTCGGGTAACATGGCTAGGGCCGTCGAGGGTCATC
>QZGG01002900.1:0-30259 GCA_006409495.1 Sedum album
GAAAAAAATCATCACAAACATTTATTTATCCACTTGAAATCTACAGAATTAATTTATGGTATGGACAGGATTGTGATAGAAAGCCAAATTGGTGACCATCAAGAGGGGCTTATGATCAAGGTAACGTGTCCTTCAATTTTTTAATTAAGGATGAGAGAGCTTCTAGAAGAGTGAGATAATGGCTTCCAAAACATTATCAATTAGGTCAGCGGCTAATTACTTCCACAAGATGAACTTTTAGAATTATAGTGTTGTAGAGAAATTGACTCATGTTTTTACTAGGAGACTCTAAATCTCCAAATATCTAAAAAAAATCACACGATGAGAAATATGACAAGTGGCCAAATGTTGTTTTTAATCTTACAAGTTTAAAAAAATAAAAAATAAAAAATGATCAAAAGGTTCCACATATAGCATCTTGGCTGTATATTTGTAATTTCGAATTTTCTAAACCAGCTTGATTTCTTAAACATTTCACTAGTCAAAAATTGAGCTAGAGCTTGAACTAAATAATGAGAAAGTGGAAAAGAAACGTCATTGATGATGTGTAGCACATAACTAGCAATGATTGAGTAGATAGTATTCCCTTCGATCCATTTTGAATGTCCCATTTAAAAACTTTTATGGTTTTTAAGAAATTGAAAAATGTGAGATAAAAAGTAACAAAGAGATTGAGTGACATAAAAAGTATGAAAGAGGGTGTAAATGTAGAGGTAAAAATGTTTCTATTTTAGGAAATGAAAAGATCATTTTGAGGCATCTAAAAAGAAAATAAGACACTCATAATGAGACGGAGGGAGTAACAGATTACTAGGGGTGGGCGCGGTGCGGTTTGGTGCGGTTTGAGGGTAAAATCGCAACCGCACCGCATTATGCGGTTTGACTATTTTTGAAATCATATCCGCACCACATAATGCGGTTTTTAAAAAATACGGTTCCCGGAATATGCGGTGTGGTGCGGTGCGGTTCGGTTTGAAAACCGCTTTCTATTAATCTTTTATAAATACACTTAAAACTAGACATGTCAAATTTATCCATATCCGTTTTGGTGTCCATCACCCGTCCATTTAATTCAATCCATTAACCATCCGTTTAATTAAACGGATAAAGTCATCATATCCGTTTACCATCCGTTTATTAAATGGATGGAACGGATGAACCATATCCATTTACCATCCGTTTAATAAACGGATGGTAAACAGATTGACGGATGAACCACTATCCATTTAGCGTCCATTTACCATCCGTTTATTATCTTATTACCATTCATTTACAATTAACTCATAAACGGATAAATGGATGATAAATGGATAAACGGATGGTAAATGGACATGGATGGTAAATGGATAAATGAATGGTAAACGGATAAATGGATTATCCATTAATCCGTCATCCATTTACAATCCATCCATTTAATCCATTTAAGTTTAACGGATTAAACGGATGACAACCGTTTATCATCCGTCCATTTACCGTCCATCCATTTATCACCCGTCCATCCATTTGACGGGTCTACTTAAAACGTAATTAAATTACAAAATAAGTAATTTTAAACTTTTACATACCATATATTTCAAGAAATATGATAGAATTAGTAATAATAATGTATATAATTATAGTTTATCTAATTAATTCATTATATTATTCTATAAAAACTACATCAATTATACTAAATATACTTAATTATATATATTTATATGTTTTTTTAATAATGCGGTGCGGTGCGGTTTATCGCGGTTTACTTGAAAAGTAAAACCGCAACCGCACCATTTAAATGCGGTGCGGTTTCCGAACCCGCATTTGCGGTGTGGTGCGGGCAGTTTCCACTTCCGGTGCGGTTTTTGCCCGATTACTATGCCAAGCTCAAACTCCTGCCTCTACTGATCATCTGCTGATTATGACATAGGCACCGATTATCGTTACGTATCTAGTGAACACTTTTATGACCAACAAACTGTAGTGTCCAATGACATTTATCTTTATTAGAGTTACTAAAATTCCACTGAACTTCCATTTATGGATGATAAAGTGCGTAAAACAAATTGTTATTAGAGTTACTAAAATTCCTCTGAACTTCCATTTATGGATGATAAAGTACGTAAAACAAATTGTTATTAGAGTTACTAAAATTCCACTGAACTTCCATTTATGGATGATAAAGTACGTAAAACAAATTGTTTTACAAAAAAGCGCTCAAATAAATCTACACTTTTACTTTACGTACGTAAGGTAACATTTCAATCGTTCATCTCATTCAATATTTATTAATTTGGTATCACGTGCTAATCACTAATCCACTTATATTTATTATTATACAGACATTTGTCACTCAAATAATAAATTATTAAATAAAATGTACGGTTGAGATGTTGTCCCAGCTCTTATTTTACATTGTCAAAGAAATGTGTACAACAAAAAATGGGCCGTTGACAGTTGAGGCCCAGTATCGATAGCGGCCCACCAATCTTGGAACTTGACCGAGTTCGCAGAGTGGATTCAGCAAACGAAGCCGACCAACTCATCGCAATCTGAAGCTCCGATTTGCACTTCCGCACTGGCGTAAAGTTCGCAGCTTTCTTCATTTCACTCTTTTGGGTGTTAATGAAAGGACCCATTAAATCATTATCTGTGATCTCTAAGGAGTTTTTAAGGGGTTTTGCGGCGTTTGCCAGCAAGAAAGGGAACCTTCGGATCGATGGGATTAAGGATATTATAGCCGTTGCTTCCGGTAAAGGCGGCGTTGGAAAGTCCACTACAGCCGGTTAGAGTGGAATTTAGCATTTTTTGTTCATTTTTGTTGATGAGTAATTGTTGATGGATTTCTAAACAATTGGATGAACTAGTGTTTATCATATATGCTCATTGTTGTGGAATTCGCAGTCAATCTTGCAGTTGCGCTGGCTTCAAAGTGTCAAATGAAGGTGGGGTTACTTGATGCTGATGTGTATGGACCTTCCATTCCCATCATGATGAAAATCCAACAGAAGCCAGAAATTTCTCAGGGTAAGTTTTTATAACTGCGGTTACTAACTCTCGCTATAGTATTTATATATATGTTGGGCAGTCTTAGTTTTCGATCCTTGTGATTTGCATTTTGATTAATTTGTTAGACCTGGCGAGTGGCGCTCCTCATCATAGTTATTTCCTGTCCTAGATATGAAAATGGTGCCAATTGAGAAATATGGGGTCAAGTGCATGTCAATGGGATTTCTAGTGGAGAAGGACGCCCCGATTGTTTGGAGAGGCCCCATGGTCAATCCTTTTAGACTATTTCTGATGTGGATTCTTTAAAGATGCAAAAAATAAGACTCTATTTTTATCTGTGTAAACCTTTTCTTGCAGGTGATGAGTGCTCTTGAGAAAATGACAAGAGGAGTTAGCTGGGGCAGTCTCGATATTCTTGTGGTCGATATGCCTCCTGGTACTGGCGATGCTCAGATCAGTATCTCGCAAAGACTACAACTATCAGGTACCCAAGAGTTTAGAAACATATAGTTCATTGCCGAAGTTATCCCCAACATCCCATGATATTCCGTCGCTTTAATCATATTTACATCCTTATATTAATTGGCAGATGCACCCGGAGCTAAAGCATCAATTTATCTGCATGTTTGTAATAGATCAATAGACCCTCGTGAATCGCAATGATCATGTATTGTTTAAACCATTAACAGTTAGCCAATTATTTGCAAACCTCCTGATTGAGTGTAGTTAATTAGAACCTGAAGTCTTGGTTTTGTTGATATCATTAGCGTAAGATGCGCAATCTTTTTCATGTCAGGTGCATTAATCGTGTCAACTCCTCAGGACGTGGCTCTTGCTGATGCACGGAGAGGAGTCAATATGTTTTCCAAAGTTCAAGTACCTGTACGTTTATCGCTTCTACTCGATTCATATTTATGAGACTGCACTTGTATTTAGTTCTTCTGTAGCTTCTTGTTTAGTTGTTTATGCCATTTATTCTGATCTGTGTCATAGATTTTGGGGATCATTGAGAACATGAGCTGCTTTGTGTGCCCTAAGTGCCATGAGCCTTCTTACATTTTTGGAAAAGAAGGCACTCGGAGGACTGCTACCGACATGGGCTTAGAATGTCTTGGAGAGGTTTGTTGTGATTTGTATTTTTTATATAATTTTGCTCCTGCCTCATACAGTACAGGATAATTGGATAAATTTCAGTTTACCCGTACCATCAGTGGTTACACGACTCACATGTAATACTACTATGCAATAAATTTTCGCGTCATTATTTCAGATACCATTAGAACCTGAAATAAGAATAGCCTCCGACGATGGCATGCCCGTCATCATTTCAGCGCCAGAGTCTGCAGTGTCCAAAGCATACTTTGATGTAGCGCAAAAAATTGTCAGCAAGCTTGCTGACCAGGCCTCCCAGCAAGATCAGCATCCAGAGATCTCCCTATAATGACGACACACAAGCTCTATGTATTTTCTTTTACAGCTTCAACTGTACCAAGTAGCTCTATGTATCTTCTTTTATGAGCATCCTTCAAATGAAGATTCTAGATGCAGTCTTCAAATGCCCTTTTACACAGTTCAAGTAAACCGATGTAGATTATAAAATGTTACCCATATGGCCATATTTATTGAAAAATGAGATAAAAATTATGGACATTTTTTGGTTCTCCTTCTACCCTTTTTCTTCTTTCCTTAATATTTTTTACCAATTGTAGCTACGACATTATTTTAACTGTTGATTTTTATAAAATTTAATAAACAAGATGTAATTTTAAAATAATTGTTAAATTTAATATTCGTACATTTACAAATTCAATATTTTACCAGATGACATTTAATCATCTCACAAATACTAAGGTTGTATCATGTGCATCAATTTATTTTGGTGGCCTCGTGAATCTCATTTTTTATCCGTTGATTGCATTTTATCGTTGTACTAAATTGCATCATGTCATTATACTTGTCACATGTATTGTCACGTACAAAACATGTAAAGTATAGTTCACGATTTTACACAAAAAAATGAATTCAAATGATACAATCTCTATTTATACATATTTGGTAGCTGAGAGTTAGAATGTTATCCTAGAGGCGGGCTTTTTTTCGCTGAAGGACTGGCTTGTTAACGGCCCAATAAGGCCCATTATAACTTGGAGGCATTCGCTTCGAAACCCTAGACTACAACAACAACGTGAGCTTGCAGCAGTGTCGGGATCGTCGTAAAACGAAGCAGCAAGCATGGTAACGGATTCGAGCCTCATTCTCTGATTTTCGACTATCGGCGTTGTAAATCATGATGTTGATGTTTTGATATGGATTTTTTGCAGGCGGATATTGAGACAGATGTAGCAGCTGGACAGCCGAAGAAGAGAACGTTTAAGAAGTTCAGCTTTAGAGGAGTGGATTTGGATGCTTTGTTGGATATGTCTACTGATGATCTCGTCAAGCTCTTCACTGCTAGAGCTCGTAGAAGGTTTGTTAATATGATTTGTTAAATATGCAGTATTTATTTGTGTGGCGATGTCGTAACATTTTGAATTGAATGTGTGTGTGTGTTGTAGGTTTCAGAGGGGTTTGAAGAGAAAGCCAATGGCTTTGATCAAGAAGTTGCGGAAAGCTGTAAGTGGTCTACTTTTACGTGTTTAGTTGTTATACAATGTATGAATGTGTAGGACATTACGATAATGATTTTCTGAATTTTATGCCTGCAAATTTCTTGTATTTTAGTTTAGACTATTGAATGTGTCAATGCACTTCAATTTTGCACATCTTTGGTTTTTAATTTGTTTTAGTATTGTTTAGTAGTTGGTTAATTGTACCTAAATTGCTAACTAGGTACAGTTATAGGATATGTTAGCTACGTTGAATGTTTGATTTCCATGGAAAATAATTATGACATGACATTGGAGTTAACGTCCCTTTATGACTTGTGTTTTTAATAGAATATATAATGGTCATTAAGTTATGTTGAAATTGATGTTTGAAACAGAAAAGGGAGGCCCCACCAGGTGAGAAGCCTGAACCGGTTAGAACCCATCTGCGTAACATGATCATTGTTCCTGAGATGATTGGAAGCATCATCGGTGTCTACAATGGAAAGACATTCAACCAAGTAGAAATCAAGCCTGAGATGATTGGACACTACTTGGCTGAATTCTCCATTTCATACAAGCCAGTCAAGCATGGGAGGCCTGGTATTGGTGCCACTCACTCTTCAAGGTTCATCCCTCTCAAGTGAGAAGATCAGTATTCATGGCAGCTGAACCTTGTCTTCGTTATGTGTTTTCTAAGACCTTGGAAGTTTTATAACCATTTCTTTTTAAGATTTTGCTTGATGCCATCCTTTTGTTACATGAATTGTTATGTTTGTCTTTGCCGTTGAAATTCTGGACTTGGTTCTTGAGTCTAATTGTCTGTCAGAAATGTGGCCATCTCTGAAATTTTGTTGTCCATAAGCTTTGTTTCTCGAATTTTCTATTTTTTCTGAAACACCATTTTCGGAAATCATCATTTTCAGTTGTAGCCAGTGTGGTGAACCGTCCAAATGGGCTTTAGATATGATCCTTGACAAAGATTCCTTGTACATGGGTAACAGTTAAGCCAGTGTGAATCGTGTGATGCTGGAAGCCTGGGATAGGAAATTATCTTTCGTCATGGCTGTTGTGTTCTCTTGTTTGTGGCACAAAGACTCTCAATCTGGAATCAGGTAGTCTCTTCCTGAATCACTTCTACCCAGGTTGCATTTTCTTAAAGTCAACTATGATTTTGGATAATCAGGTTCTTTTGTCAATCTACTTTCCTGGGAGAATGATCGTCTTGTGAATTTATACCACATGGTATGTTCCTAACTAGTTTCAGAAAAAGTCTTCATGAAGTGATTGCTGGTTTTGCTTTAACACTTCCAAAAGCTCATTGAGAAAATACAAAATAGGAACATTTTGGAATATGTAATGTCCAGATATCATGAAAAACATCAAAGGTTTTAAAGATTCAGTTTTAGCTTTTTCTTAAGTCAGGTACGAAGACTAAAGTGTTAATGATGAGACAATTTCAGAGAAAAATAAAAAATGTAAGCTTTTTTGCATTGTCCGTTTCTCTAGATTGAAACATCAAAAAAACAAAACACAAATTTATGTTTTGTGGAAAAATTGTCTATGTTATTTCACGAGCTAAGTTCAAGAAATACGTTAAACTTTTTGTGAAATGTAAAGATTAAATCTTAATCGTTGATTTTGATAATTTGACAATTAAGGTCAAAGTTGATTTAAATAAATTGGAAAGTTGTGTTTGACGGTTAAATTAAATCTCATCTTTTGTATTGTTGATAATCAACATTCAAGACCATGTATCACAATCCTTCATTTATTTCACTATATGTAAGATTAATAAGAGGTAAAAATGAACAGAATTTTTAAATTTTAGGTTCAACCAAATAGATGATCATACCCAACTTAGCATCACAAAGACAAATCAGCCAACTTAAAGCCTAGTCCTAATCCAAACACAGGGCAACGGTCATCTAAGAGGTCACTGTCTTTGACAAAGCAATGAGCTCAACGTTAACACACTTAAATATGCAACTGAAGTTGTTCACCAACCATTTTCGATGTGCCTACCCAAATCGAGGAATCAGAAAATTGAGCAGCAAAAACACATTTTTAATTTTCACAAAGTCAGGAGTCTTCGCAACCTCTTTGTATTCAAACAGCAAGATCCAAAGAACACTAAAGAGCCACAACTGCTCAACTAAACTTAAGGGTTTTTAACTCCATAGTTTCGACAATAAATAGAAGATAACTTAGTAGCCAAAAGCTGTCTATAGTCTAAGACTCTAAGTTTTGCTAGTCTCTATACCCCCAATAATGTTGAAAAGATGGAAAGCGGAGTTATAGTGGAGCACCCACCAGTTGATGCTCAGGTGTTGGCAGACTGACTTTGCATCCTAGGGTGGTTATGCTCACCCTCGTAAGTCACGATCAACATAGTAGGCTCTTCTAAGCTCCGTTCCACATGTTTCCTTGCTGGACAGCCTCTCATGCTACTGCATTTGTAATATCCCCTGAACAACAAAATAGTCGAGTTATGTTAGCATAATGTAGCTAAACATGTTCAGAAAAAGGAGACGTTGCGGCTAATATATAGCTTTGAACACCAGAATTTCCACTATGGAGTAAGCATTGATGGTTATATTCTCAGAACTTCTCACAAGTGAAATGGATGTTATACGTTAAGTGTTCAAGGTTTACCTGGGGTGCGGAGAGCCCTTGATTGGTTTTTGACCGTACTTCCTCCAGGAGTAATCATCCGGTGGGATGTCTGCAAGCTTATTGCTGATAGCCGGTACTTTGATTGACCTCTTCACTCTGTGTTTCCTATGGTTATTAACACGGAAAAAATTAATGACATTTGGGAAAAACAAAAAATTTAACAAATAAAATAGAGTATACATCACAAAATGGAAGTTGCATGTTCTTACTTCTTCTTCGAGCAATGGCATCGACTGCTTCCACATTTCATACTGCCATTCTCACCCCTGCCACTACATTTCTTCCTCTGCATTGGCAAATTATGGTCCAAAGAACGCCCTGCACCAAAATACTGAAATCCACCTCCATTCACATTTGCAATGCTTCCATCCATACTCAAAGATGACATAAAAGACCTATTGGACGACATGGTTGGAGTGCAGCTTGAGCTTTCAAAGTTAAGACTTATCCCGCTATTACTCTTGCTAAATATCATCTCAGCTTGTTGCTGCTGCTGAAACCGGTACTTCATCAGCTGATGTTGCTGCAGTTGCTGATGCTGCGAAAGCTGAAACTGTTGTTGTGAGCTCGTTATTGGTTGTGGCTTCCTGATTGGACCGGACTGATTGTCAAAGCTCAACCCTATTTCCAACGATAGAGATGGATTCTCTGAACATACGGCAGATCTAGTAACACTAGGACCACATTCCTGCTTAACAATATTCTTGCCCAAACTAGAATTCAGACCCAAAAAGCTCCCCGCTTGGTTATCCATCTTCTCATTCCAATTAGTGTCTGAATCTTTAGACAAAAAGACTTTAGCTTTAGGCATTGGCAGATTCTTCGAAATTCTAGCTCTAGCGTGACCCAATGTTCTACCCAGCAATGAAGCAACTTTCCGAAACTTCCCAACAGCCTCTCCAGTTTCCATAGTCAGGTTCCTAAACTGAAACTGATCTTGAGCAGCGGGCGGCTGAGACAGCAGATTCAAGACCTTGTTGCAGCTCTCAACAGCTGCTCTATTAGCTCCTTCAACCTCCTCCATACTAAACCAAATCAAACTAGCACAGACCAGACCCTAATCCACAAAGCTGATAAAAACACAACAATCCAACACCAAATCAAACCACAGAAACTTGTTTAAAAAGCACAACAACTCCACTAGCTCACACGCAACAATCAATCAATCTTGGTATAACAAAACAACATCCACTCAAAACCCCCATTTTCTAGAAACTCGTAACATAAAAAAACACACACCCAGAAAACAAGTTCAAATTTGGGGATTCAAAATTTTGACTCAAAAAGAAAAGAACCCTTAATTTAGCGAATGGTTAAAAAAAGTAAAAAAAAAGTCCAGCCCAGAAGCAGCAGACCTGTGCGCCGTTGAAACCCTAGATTCTCCAACCGAAGGACTAATGCTGATTCTGGCGACAACCCATCACGCTTCACCCGCGGGACAATCCAAAGCTCCAATCTTTTCAGAGATTCATCTCAAGGAGTGACCTAAAGCCAGCTGCTTTCTGACTCAAACAGAATGTAGAAATAGAGAGCAAGATTCGAATAGCAAAACTGATTTTGGAATGTGAAGAGAGATGAGGGCAGCAGGAGCAATGTGGAGGGAGCAGAAGCAGAGAGCTAACTGGGAGTGTTTGGTTGATTTGGGTTTATGTGTGTGACTAACTGACTATGTATGACAGATTGTCCAGTGGGGACCACATGAAGAACAATTGTAATGCATTTGACCAAATATTCTTGCATTTAATAAGTTTTCACAAACATTAAATTCTTTATATAATAAAAAAAGCTTTGTATTTATTATGTCTTCTTAAATGTGTGTTTGGATTTGGTTCAACAAACCAAATCAATGTCTCATTTGGAGTACAAGGTTTGTCCAACAAAATTGCCACAGCTTCTTCCAACGGTTATATTTGTGTTGAGAACTTTGTTTTAGTGTTTTGGTATTAATTAGGTGAAAGTTAGTGATTTCAACTTGAATGCCAAATATGAAGCTTATATGCTTCAAGTGATGGCAATCATTACTATAAGACCTTTGTTTTTAATGATCATTCCTCCATTTGATCTTCAAAATCACACTTCAAAAGTAGGATTTATTTAAGTATGAGCTCATGAAAGTGGACTTAATGCTAGTTAAGACAAGGATATATGTAGAGGGGTATTTGACAAGAGAATTGGATTTCAAATCATACCTAATTTCAACACTTTGAAAAGCAAGCACCTAAGGAAATGCTTGTGCATGATAGGGCTTGAATTATTCAAGGTAAGAGTGGTACTTGGTGAGGAATGGTTGGACCACTTAAGCAAGAGCTATACAGCTTTTTTTGAACTTCAACCATGTCACTTAATTGGGGTCACTCAAAGTTAGAAAGTTTTGTTTCCAACTTGAGGGTTCACAACAGAACATTTTCTAGAATAACCCTATTTCAAATAGTTTCATCCCATTTGAAAGGGAATATTTATTTTTCTGTCGGTATTCGTCTAGGAAATCAGAATCAAACGAGCTTTAATTACTATATTTAAGAATGTTACTTTTGATTTAGATATGTGTCAATTTTGGAGTTGGCAAACAAAGAAAAATGCTATTTTGATAAACATAATGCAAAGGGATAAATTGATGCTGTCTTGAGGAATGAAAGAATTGTGGGATAACTGTATTTGTAAATGGATACTTTTGAAACACATTCTGCTTTGTCTTGTAGAACCTGTTACTGTAATGTATGTTGGATGTTTCACTTTTGTTTAGTTGTTCCGGTGTCTCCTCTAAACTTTAAAGTGACTGATCCTCAGCTTTATGAAATTAATGGATAGCAGAGGAAGAGGATCAGAGTGTGGAAAGGATTGGTAGTAGTAAGACTTTAAAGCACAACATTTTGGCTCTTTTGAGGGACATTAAAGCATTGGATGACCAAAGCAGCAGAGCACATTGGGATCTGAGCTGCATAAAAAGATGTTCTTGCATGGCTGAGGGACCATAATTTTGAACTGATGAGGTGATATCTCCTGTTTGATTGTTTGTAGCATCATTGAAACTCTATTTCAATGTGCATGGAGAACTATTTGCATTTAGATTTTTCAGTCTTTGGCACAATGTATCCATTCAAACTTTCATGCAATTAATCCTAACTCACTTTCGTAGGAATCACGGATGCATTTAGCATATGCATCAAGCCTTTAAACCCCTAGGCTACCCTAGTGAACGAGTTGTAGTCTCGTGAGAGTTTTCAGAAAAAGAATACTCACAAATCCCAATGCAACTACGCTATATGAATGCATGCATGTGTGTGCTTGCTCCAACATCAGATTCTCACAAAAACAATTATCAATTTTGGCTAATCTAGCATAAAAAATGATCAATCTTCAAGAGAGTACGAACTATCATAGTTCAAACAAGATATGATATTCAAGCGAATCAATGCAAGAGCCAATCAATTTCTCATCACAAATATTAGTCATTTTTGTTGCATAGCGTTCGAAACAAAGACACTAGTTACACAAAACATGCCCGCCATTTACCAATGTTATCTAGGGATAGGCCACAGTCTCTTGACGCAAAGCTCATTCTCAAGTTTCAAGATCTAGGTAATGAAACATAAGAGAAGAAGAGCTTGACCAGGGATTTTAGAGAAAAGGCATAAACAAGTCAATAATTCCGTGCATGCACAATCATCGTTTTCTAACTCTTCTTACGTGAATACTAATACATGCTAACTTTCACACACAATGAAATAGTGGAGTCATACACAATCAAATCTTAATGTGATATTTTTTTCGTCCTTTCACACATTTTCTTTTTCTTTTTTTCTCCATTTTTCTCTTCTTCTTTGGGGTCAATTTTGCACCCTCTTTTGACGTTAATAGGACTTCACACGTAAAACTTGACTGTGTACGTATTAGAGGTGGGTGTGAATGAAAGAAAACGAGCACAAGTAGACATCATAAGAGCATTAGAGTCACCTAGAATCAAAGACAGTTTAAGTTTTGTAGAAATTTTGACCGGTGCGTACTAGCGTTGAGCTCTTAGTATGCTTTCAAAAATGCATAACATTAATGATAGACATAGATTAGAAAATGCATTGATTCAAACGAATATCCACTTCAAGAACTACTCAAACTCTTAACTCTCAATCTAAATATCATAATCTCATCAAGAATAACACAAAATAATAGAGTTTTCTTAAACTAATATGAAATATGAACTAACTAACATGTGATATGCATGACATGAAATGAGTATGTACAGCCACTCCACACTTTAATAAAGCTTAGTCCCCGGCAACGGCGCCATTTTGACAAACGTATTTTTAACCCTTTATATTTGTCTAATTCGTTTTAGGGGTCAAGTAATAGTCAAACAATATTTATAAAATTCGGAAGCCCGAATATCGTCCCTATAGATGTATTTTATCTATTCAATCAAAAAGTGAAATGTGATTCTAAATTCCAAAAGTTAGTAAATAATAAAGATAAAAAGACTTTCTAATAGAAGAAGTGTTCCGGAAGCATACTTCACTCATTTGTATCACTTTATTCATGCAATGAAATCGTAATGTAAACATGCTATATGACAAATGAGAATAGACCATGCGCGCTTATGAGTGAGCCGACATCCTCGGGTCATCACTCAAGCACACATCATATACTACGAATCCCTCCATTGAGGCAAAACTCAATTATTCTTAATTATTAACACCCCACCATTGCAGGCAATATTAATAATCAAAAACACATTTAGCACAAGTCTTTCAAATAAATTAACTCCTCCACTACGTGTATGTCAATGCTCACGATTACCGATGTTGCAAATAACATCCACCTACGTACTATCATTCATAGCTACCGTAGTTAGTGTCAATCCTACATCAATCTGATTAATCACCTCAAGCCATCGCTAGTGTTGGTTCTTTCTTAGGCAATTCATGAAATTTGGCATCCATCTAATGCTAACTAATTAACATGAACATATGAATAAGAACATGTAGAATAGAATAGAATCATATAACGTAATAGTAATTCATTCATCGCATGAAATCGAGTTGGATACACATGAAATCTGTTGAATCCCTGAACAAAACGACTACTCACTACTCATAAATAGAAGAAAAAGTAAAGAACGAAGGAACCGTCGCGAATGGTCGATCGCCTCTCTTCTTCTTCTCCTCCTCCTCCTCCTTCGTCGTCTTCTCTTCTTAGTCGTATTCTATCCAAAATCAGCCTCCCTCATTCTTTCCTTTTTTTTCAATATCCCCTTTTCTCTATTTTGTTTCCTAGGGTTTTTGTAGATTGGGCCGCAGGGCTTGCATCGCCCGTATCGAATTTTTTTCCAGATTGGTTGATATGGGTGATATGACCACCCAGAAAAATAGGCTCCTTACTGTCCCCATATCGACTTGATACGACTGTATTGAATCTGATACGATATACTCACATTTAGCTGTCTTCATCTTTCAGTACTGTTTTCGCTCCTTTACACTCAGAATTTGAATTTTGTACGAACTGAGAAGTTGTAGATGATTGAATCATCTTTCTAACAAGCTATTACTCATCTCAATCTGATACTCGAGCTGCCTGATGCAATCTTTCCAAGGTAGAAAGGATTGTCTGCCATAATTTCCGAATACTTGCTCATCAATCATCAAATTCAAATCTGAAAGTATTTAACCTGAAACAATGAATAAAGGAGTCAAATAACTTGATAAAGTACTCAAATTCGTATGTAATGAAGTGAATAATAAGTCGAGAAATCGACTTACATCAAGATGCATTGCTAATTTGTCTCGATGCACATTCAGAACTGTTGGTAAAATGTGGGACAGATACCTTAAAAAACAGTGTAGGGATATGCTGAGTCAAGACAGAGATGCATTCAAGAGGACTCGAAACACCGACCTTTGCAAATAAAGATCGAATGACTGACTGTTAGGCCGCTTCCCCTTGTAAAATTAAGTCACTACTAGTTCATGATTACTTCTACTTCGCTACTAAAAGTTCCTTATGGACATCGAGCCATTAAAGTAAAAAAATGATGTTTAGTTACACTGAAATCGTTATATGAGCTAGCGAAATTTAACATAGTGACAAGATTAAACGCAGCCCCAGCAATCCTCTTCATCATCCAGGAGTTGTTCAATCTCATCACTTACCTGAAACACAGAACGGTCGAAAGTGTGCAACTTTACTGATGAAATGGAGTTTTTGAACTGGGTTTTAATTTGGATAATGATTGAGGTGTCTGATCAGCCAGCAAACTGTAAAGCTCAGATCTTTATGGCATGGTGATATTGTTACACGTGGAATGACGTGATTGGTTGGATTAGGATAGAGGCTTTTCATATGAGAGGCTATCTACACAACAAAGTTGCACTGGTTCTGACTTCTGAGTGAGTGTGTCATCTTGTTCTGAACAGATATGGCTTCTTCCATTAGTGCTTCATCTACTGCCTTCAACATAGCTGCATCTGGTCTTAGGCTGAAGAGATCTGTTGTAGCATCTTCACCCATCATTGGTAATAACTGTAGAGCAAACTGAGTTTGCTTTCTTTCATCGCATTGGATTCTGTTGGATTATTTGATCAAATTGTATTTGATTTTGAGTGTAGGACTGCCTTTGATTGCCAACAAAGGTGGTGTGAGATGCTCGGCGGAGAAGAGGTCTGGAGGAGGGCAGGAGAGCAATGTGACAATGGGCGCTTCGCTATTCGCTGCTGCAGCTGCCACCATTCCAGCCCAGCAATGGCTTTAGTGGATGAGAGGATGAGCACTGAGGGTGTGGGATTGCCATTTGGATTGAGCAACAATCTTCTGGGATGGATTCTATTTGGAGTGTTTGGCCTTATCTGGGCTCTCTACTTCAGCTACACTTCAGAACTCGAGGAAGATGAAGATAGTGGTTTGTCCCTATAGACAAAAATGGTTGTTTGGTTTTCGAGTTTGAATGATGAAAGGTAAGATGAATCTGATATTCATGTGAACATTTACCTTAACCGATTTCTGGGATGTTTTACCTTATTCACCTGTCAAAAATTTGAGAGGGTGTATTACCAACATATGGAAGTGTAACCTTTAGCTTCAAAAGTAGCCACAAGGCTTGACAAACTAGGTAACTGGAGAAATGAAAAATGTCTATTAAACTAGGGAAACGTTTAAGTGTTATCAAATACAAGTGAAATCGAAATAGTTGGATTGTAGATATAGCATCATAAAACATGAACAAAAAAGCGGCATTCTTGCGTCCAGCAGAAGTGAGTTGAGGATGAATGATGCTGAAGTTTGACATTGAATGCAAAGAGTAAAGACGCAACTTTGCACTTAAAAGAGAGATGTTCCCTTTCCTTTCTTGTCTCCACCGATTTCAAAATGCTTGCACCTCTGCAATAAATTAAAGAGATGTATAAGGTCAAGACAGGCAAAGACAGCGTGTGGTGGATATTTGACACTGATAAATACCTTGATAGCATGCTGAGACATGTGCTTGCAGCTCTGACATTGAAGCCTCAATACGATCTTCTTTGTTGTCTTAGCCTATTACAACAAGGAAAAACGATCACAAAAACAAGTGAGAATTTATCTCAATGCACTTGGTAACAAAGTTAGGAAAATGTAGATACAACAGTCGTAAGATATGCTCATTAAAATCATAGCAAACGGTGTTTTAGCAGCATTCAATTATCATCTTTAAATAAAACTAGAATACATTTCTCAATACATTATCTTTACATGTATTTAAAATACTAGTAAAAAATCAGCTCATAAGGGGATGCCTACATACCTTCTTGTGGAAGACAGGCTTGGTTTGACCACCATATCCAGATTGCTTGCGATCATACCGACGCTTTCCTTGTGCGGCAAGACTATCCTTACCCTTCTTATACTGAGTAACCTTATGCAAAGTGTGCTTCCTGCACTCTTTGTTCTTGCAGTAAGTCTTCTTGGTCTTCGGTACGTTAACCTACAATTCAACAACACAATTGAACTCAATTAAATCTAACAAGCCCTCTAATACATCCCAGAAACCCTTACAATCTCTTTCAATATCCAAATGCCAATCAACGAAATCAATAAACCAATTTGAATGCCCTAAAAATGAAAAATCAATACAGTATTGAAAATTGCCAATCGGTTAAATTTTGTTCGAAACAGAATTACAACAACCAGATGAAAACAAAGAGACTAACCATTGCGACGGATTCACTGGCTTCCTCCAGCTGCGACGGCGATTCGAAACCCTAGGGTTCGGTTTCAGAAAGAAAGTATATACTGTTTAATGGGCCGGGCTTTGTCGATTATCTACGTTGCTATAAAGGTCAATATCGTAATTTTAATTTTTTAAAAACTGATTATTAAAATTTAAAATGGTGTTAAAAATTTAAGCAGGCTTCATGATTGACACGTAATCAAACTGATTATGAGTTTTGATAATAAAATTAAAATCCTAAAAAACATGGAAATATTTAATGACGTGAGTTTCAAGATAATGAAGGATGGAAATAAAGGAGAAACTGTTCAAATTGCACACAGTTTAGGTTTATGGTTATTTGACTTTTGTTTTAGACATGGAAACATTCTTAACGGTCTTTCCTAAATTGCTAGATCATATCCGAGAGAAGTCTAGTTTACTTCTAAGTTCTTTACACTCCATACAGCCTATAAATTCACAACTCAAACAGCAAACCTCTTCATTGATTCACTTACTAGATTTCGTTCTGCTACAATGGCTGCCAGTGCTAAGATTGTTGTGGTTTTTGACTTTGACAAGACTATAATCGACTGTGATAGTGACAACTGGGTTCTCGACCAGCTCGGCTTTACGGAGTTGTTCGACTCGCTAATCCCCACCATGCCCTGGAACCCTCTCATGGTACGTAACTTATGCAGCTTTTGTTTTTTGCAATCTTATCTTGATTTTATCTCTAGTGTTAGCAGTATAAGTGTTGTTGATCTTGGTATCTTTTACTTGGTTTGCAGGATCTGATGATGAGGGAGGTTCACTCGCGAGGAAAGACTATTGACGACATCAAAAAGGCTTTGACAAGTGTTCCGATCCATCCCAGGGTTGTCCCAGCCATCAAGACAGCCCATGCTGCAGGGTACGTAACTGCCTGAACAAAGATGAGTTTAAAATATGCATTGTGGTATAAATTGCCGAATCACATACAAATTCTGTTGTGTTCTGTAGGTGCGATTTGAAGGTGGTGAGCGACGCCAACACGTTCTTCATCGAGACAATCTTGGAGCACTTGGGTATCCGAGAATATTTTTCAGAGATTTACACTAATCCTAGCTTTGTCGACAAACAAGGCAGGCTGAGAATTCAGCCATTTAACAACTCATCTCCACACGGATGCACCAATCCATGCCCTCCAAACATGTGCAAGGTACTAATACATAAAAATTCCCTGCAAGCACTTATACTGGAAAATTATTGTAAAAACCTGTATGCAATTTCAATAGGGAACTGTAATCGGGAAGCTAATGTCAACCGTACCGGAAAAGATCTTCATATACCTTGGAGATGGGCTCGGAGATTACTGTCCAAGCTTGAAGCTCAGGGAGGAAGACCATGTCATGCCAAGAAACAACTTCCCAGTTTGGGACCTTATTTCCAAGAATTCCATGCTAATCAAGGCTAAAATACACGCATGGACCGATGGACAAGAATTGGAAAAAATCCTCTTGCGGACGATCTGTGCTAGCTTCCAAGACGAAGAAATTCACTTCCAGTTACATTCAGCTGATTGCGAGTTGCAAAAATTGCCGAGCTCTGCTGCCTCTAAACTCCGACCTCTCTCCATGCCTCATTAATAATTAACATTGTTTGTACTTTTTAATTGGGTTTATTTAGGACTCGGATTTCTGCTATGTTGGATCATTGGACCAAAAATAATATAACGTATACATGGAGAACACTTACGTGACACATTAAAGAAATAATTTCGATTGTTGATTTATATCAATCTAATGCTACGTATTTTTTATTAATTTATTTTAATTATAGTTAAAATCAATTTAATCTCAATTCTTAGATAAATATAAATTATAGTTGAGATTTGGTCCTATATTCCGACAAAAATCATTATTTTTCTAGAACTCAACATAACGTTTATTATGCAGAAGAAGTTCAAGTGAGACAAAATCATATATGTAAAAGGGTAAAATAATATTAGGACCGTTGATATGTATTTATCCGATGGTTTTTATTATTAACCGCCTAATTCAACTGCCCCTGCAATTAGTGTATAGAAATTCCTAAATTTAATTAAAATTCAATTAAATCAAAACCGTCAGATTTAAAGAAACAATGGTTAGGATAATGTCCTAACGTGTTACATAAACATACCGTCCCTCATGATCTCAACATTGACAAATATATATTAAAATGTGTAAGTAGGGGTTAAGTTTTAGGAGGACATTTAATTTGTGTGAGACATCAGAACAAAATCTGAATCGTTGCTTTGATTAATCTAACGATTGAGATTAAAGTTAGTTTTTATTAAAGTTGACGGTTGAATTCACGAAAAACACGGGGCGGTTGGATTTAGAAGTTTTTTAAAATTTAATATCATCCGTTGGATTATTAGAAATCAACGGTTGAGATCATGTCCTACGGTCTCACAAATACTTAAGTGTCCCCTAGATCTTTTCCGTGTAAATAGTATAGTAAAGTGTAAATTATTCAAATTTAATTTTACAATTTACATTGGGTCTCAAAAAAATTCAACCCCTTCAGAATATGTATTTATTCATTTGCACAAAATAATAAAATTTTATGAAATTGTGCATGGTTGGATCAAAATATCAAGAATCTCAAAAACCAGACAACAATGTAAATCTAAAATTTGTGATGTCATACTAAAAAAGTGAGACTACACCTGCCTTAACGTATGCTTTTGATGAATCCTGGAATTATGCAGAATTTAAGATGGGATCGACTATTCATGTGATGCAGGCCTGAACACAAAATCTTGCTGGAACTTGGGTCATCCATTTATGATGCGCTTCCATAAAATTTCAAACAGACATGGATAATTTTAATCTTAATTTCTCAATGAATATCTAAAAAATGAAGCTTGGGAGACAAAATCGAACTGATTATGAGTTTGTTAATCAAATTAAGGTACAAAAAACATGTTTTTTCAATACCAAAAGATGGAAATAAATTACTTAAACTGTTACAAAAACTTTATGGAAATTTTGCATATCTGGAATTTTCCATCTACTTATTCAACCGACCCTTCACTACGCGGAGTTTCCTAATTTTAGTTTATTTCTAAGTTTTTAACACTCCATATTGACTATAAATACAACCTCAAACAGCTTCTTAGCATTATTCACACACTAGATGTTGCGCTCAAGGGAATACGTAAAAGTGAACGCAAGAAATTTCCATCCAGCCTTTACACCTCTGACAAGTTTGTTATGCCTGGCAACAAGAAAATCAGCAGCGCAGTAAAGGACAAGAATGCAACAACAAATGGTTAAGAATTAGAATTACAGTCTGTGCGTAGGTATTGGTCTGACATTCAACTATATATGTACCTGAGATAACAAATCAATAATCAGACAAGAATTATCTATCTCTCTCATCAACTCTCTCACTTTCTCTACTCCTCTGTTTCAATATTTCCCTTCTGTTCTTCCATCCTTAATCTCACGTTCGTAACATTTTGGTGCTCTCGTTATGGTTCCACCGGTAACTCGAAGCAGTTCATCCTCGTCATTGGACACAATGGCGACCCTCTCGGAACTTGCTACTCGTACTCAAGCCATGGAAGCCCTTTTGGCTGAAGAAACTGCCCGGAATACAGCCAACTTTGATGAGATGAAATCTCTAATCAAGTTGCTTCATGTTTCGATACAAGACCTACAATACCCAGGACCCCGCCCGGACAAGCAACCTGTCCAACCTTCCTCATCTGCTCTGCCACTCCTACCCACACCACAACCCATTCTACCACCAGCTCTCATGTCACAACCTATTCCACCACCAGCTCTCATGTCCCAACCCACTCCACCACCGGCTCTCATGTCCCAACCCACTCCACCACCAGCTCTCATGTCCCAACCCACTCCACCACCAGCTCTCATGTCCCAACCCACTCAACCACTAGTTCTCATGTCACAACCCACTCCACCACTTCTCCCTACACCGTCACCACATATTCGACTACCACGGCTTGAGGTACCCATCTTCCATGGAGAGGCGCCAGAGGGCTGGCTTTTTCAGTTGGAACGATACTTTAAGCATCATTCTATTCCGTCAGATGAACGTTTAAACATCGCAACGTTTCATATGTCCGGAGAAGCTCTAAAATGGCTACAGTGGCTTCATGCGACGAACCAATTAAGTGACTGGCCATCTTTTACACATGATCTCATGGTTCGTTTTGGACCATCTACTTTTTGGAATGCTGAGGTATTACTCAACAAGCTTCAGCAATCGTCAACTGTTGCTTCCTATATTACAGAGTTTGAGTCTTTGTCAACGCAAACTCCGGGCTTAACGACTGCAAACCTATTGAATCGATTCTTAGCCGGGCTTCGAGATGATATCCATAGGGAGTTGGTGCTCTTGAATCCTCAAACTCTACGAGTAGCCATGGGCTTAGCTCGCTTGGCTGAACAAAAGCTGCAACATGCACGTAGCGCATTCTCACGTTCTCAATATCAACCCCAACATGTTCCCACCTCTCTGCCATCTCGCACATCTCAAAGTGGTCCTCCACCAAGTTCCACTTTACCATTTAAAAAACTTACGTCAGCGGAAATGTCGGCGCGTCGAAAGCAGGGACTGTGCTACAACTGCGATGAGAAATTCACACCAAACCATCGATGTCAGCTGAAATTTCAATGTTATGTTATGGACAATGAAGAAAGTGATGAACCTACCCCAGAGACTGATCTCCTTACGACAGTAGAGCCTGTGCTTACTCCTGATGTGGACTCAGACATCACACCAAACATCTCCCTTCATGCAATGCAAGGGGATCTTTCGCCATGTACTTTGCGTTTTCAGGGCACTCTTAACACTCACCAGGTATTAATTCTTGTTGACTCTGGTTCTACACATAACTTTTTGCAATCTCGTATTGCTAAACATGCAGGGTTGCCTATTGAGTCTACACGGAGTTTGTCTGTTACAGTGGGAAACGGTGAACAGTTGTGTTGTGAGGGTATTTGTCGAGATGTTATATTGACCCTCGGAAACCATAGTTTTCGCATGGATTTTCATGTTCTTCCTATTTATGGGGCTGATGCGGTCCTCGGGGCACAATGGTTAGCTGGACTAGGACCAACAACATTCCACTTTGGTGAACTGTGGATGAACTTTACTCATAAAGGGATCTCTGTTACACTTCATGGTTTACCAAGAAATGCTCAATTCACTCAGCTTTCATTGGGCCAACTCCGACGTGCAACTCAGTCAAATGCTGTCGCTTCGATGTTTCAGCTAACGTTATGTGCCACTACAGATACATGCTTGGAATCCCAACAACATTTACCACTTGTGCCAAACAGTTGGGACCATTGTCAACAACTCAGTTTAAAGTCTCTTTTAATCAAGTATACTGCCATTTTTGTGCCACCTAAAGGCTTGCCACCTAAGCGTCCATGGGATCATCGCATTGTTCTTATTTCAGGCACTACACCGGTTAATGTGAGACCATATCGTTACCCGCACTTCCAGAAATTAGAAATGGAGCAAATGATCAAGGACATGTTGGCAGAGGGTATCATCAAAGTCAGTGACAGCCCATTTTCCTCCCCAGTTTTGCTTGTTAAAAAAAAGGATGGTACTTGGCGATTTTGCATTGATTATAGAGCATTGAACGCAGTTACGATACGAGACCGATTCCCCATTCCCACCGTAGAGGAGCTTTTTGATGAACTACATGGTGCACGAGTGTTTTCAAAGCTTGACCTTCGTTCGGGATACCATCAAATCCGTATGAATGAGAACGATGTTCATAAAACAGCATTTCGCACTCATGATGGTCACTACGAATTTTTAGTAATGCCGTTCGGTTTAACAAATGCTCCATCAACCTTTCAAGCCGCTATGAATGACTTGTTCCGCCCAATGCTACGCAAGTATGTTCTTGTTTTTATGGATGACATCTTAATCTACAGTCCATCCTGGGATTCTCATTTGGCTCATTTAGAATCGGTTTTTCAGACATTAGCATCCCATGCATTTGTGGCTAAGCCTTCAAAGTGTGAAATAGCTTCTGTTCGTGTCCAATACTTGGGACACATTATCAGACAGGGTGAAGTTGAAGTGGATCTTGACAAGATTACAGCAATCTTGCAATGGGACACACCGAATACTTTGAAACAACTTCGTGGCTTTTTGGGCCTCACCGGATATTACCGTCGTTTTGTTCGCAACTATGCGCAGTTGGCAGCGCCCCTCACTAAGCTCCTTCGAAAAGATGCGTTCGTTTGGAACTCAGAGGCCACGTTAGCTTTCCAATCTCTAAAGCAAGCTCTTACAACACCCCCTGCTTTAGCTCTGCCGAATTTTTCACAGCCATTTACAGTTCAAACTGATGCATCGGGTGTAGGTATGGGTGCGGTGTTATCGCAACAAGGGAAACCATTAGCATTTTATAGTAAACAGTTTAGCCCATCCTTGAGTAAAAGTTCTACTTACAACAGGGAATTAGCAGCAATTGTCTTGGCCATTAATAAGTGGCGACAGTATTTGCTTGGTGCGAAATTTTTTATTCAGACGGATCATCAACCTCTCCGGGTCATTTTAACTCAAACAGTGCACACACCTGAGCAACAACGATGGATAAGTAAACTAATGGGTTACGACTTTGAGGTTATTTACCGTCCAGGGCGCGAAAATGGACCGGCTGATGCATTATCTCGACAAGAACAAGCTAACTGCTTGGCCTTAGAAGGGGTGTCTAGACCTGTCTTTGGTCTTCTTAGGGTCTTGCGTCGACTTTTTGAACAAGATCCTACTGCCAAGGCTCTATTTGAAGGAATTCAAAACTCACCTTCGGAATTTCCGGAATATATGATTCGTGATGGCTTGGTATTATTTAAAGGAAAGATTTGGGTCCCTGAAGACATAGCAGTGCGTGACCTTATTTTGCAAGAATATCATGATTCTTTCGTGGGTGGTCATGCAGGAATACGTCGCACTATGGCACGAATTGCAGCTTGTTTTCATTGGTCTGGGTTACGCCAGGATGTTACAACTTATGTTAATCAGTGCCTTATTTGTCAACAAGCTAAGGCTTTACACTCTGCTTCGCCGGGACTTCTTCAACCCTTGCCAATCCCAACAGCTATATGGGAGGATCTTTCTATGGATTTTATTACACATTTGCCTCGATCAAATGGTAATACGGTAATATTGGTCGTTGTTGATCGTCTGTCCAAATACGCGCATTTTTGTGCTATGCCGAGCGGTTTCACATCTTCGTCGGTGGCTGCTGTTTTTGTCAAGGATATATGCCGTCTTCATGGAATACCCAAGAGCATTGTTTCTGATAGAGATCCTATTTTTATGAGTGATTTTTGGAGCGAACTATCTCATCTCCAGGGAACAGTTTTAGCGCACAGTAGTGCCTACCATCCACAGTCGGACGGCCAAACGGAAGTGATTAACAGAATTCTTGAAGATTATCTTCGCTGTTATATTGCTACAAATCAAAGTGGCTGGGTTTCGTTATTGCCATGGGCGGAATATCATTACAACACAGCGTTGCATTCGGGAACATGCATGTCACCATTCAAGGCAGTTTATGGTCGGGACCCTCCTAAACTCTTGGACTATGAAGCAGGTTCTGCACATATTGCCTCGGTGGATGACATACTCTCCACTCGCACTATGCTCCTCCAACAGCTTCGCAACAATCTTTCCCGGGCTCAGAATCGCATGCGGCAACAAGCGAATAAACATAGGTCAGATGTGGAGTATACAATTGGTGACTGGGTCTTCGTCCGCCTTCAACCTTATCGTCAAACTTCCCTGCGTCATAAGCGTTCACAAAAGCTAGCCATGCGGTATTATGGACCATTTGAAATTACAGAACGTATTGGTCGCGTTGCTTACCGTCTGGCGTTACCTCCACATGGCAAGGTTCATGATGTGTTTCATGTCTCTACTCTCAAACGCTGCAAAACCAAACCCCCATTTGCTCCAGTTCAGTGGCCAGACTGCTTTGTAGGCTCTCAACCCGTTCTTCAACCTGCCACTGTCATTGGGTACAGAAGTTTAAAACGACTTGGTGTTGAAGTGCCTCAAGTTTTAGTGCAATGGTCAAACACTCCAAATTCAGAAGCCACATGGGAGGATGTGGCTGAATTCAGAAAAGACTTTCCTGACTTTAACATCGAGGACGATGTTCACCTGAATGGGGGGAGTAATGTTGCGCTCAAGGGAATACGTAAAAGTGAACGCAAGAAATTTCCATCCAGCCTGTACACCTCTGACAAGTTTGTTATGCCTGGCAACAAGAAAATCAGCAGCGCAGTAAAGGACAAGAATGCAACAACAAATGGATAAGAATTAGAATTACAGTCTGTGCGTAGGTATTGGTCTGACATTCAACTATATATGTACCTGAGATAACAAATCAATAATCAGACAAGAATTATCTATCTCTCTCATCAACTCTCTCACTTTCTCTACTCCTCTGTTTCAATATTTCCCTTCTGTTCTTCCATCCTTAATCTCACGTTCGTAACAATTTCGTTCTGCTCCAATGGCTGCCAGTGCTAAGATTGTTGTGGTTTTTGACTTCGACAAGACTATAATCGACTGCGACAGTGACAACTGGGTCCTCGACCAGCTCGGCTTTACGGAGTTGTTCAACTCACTAATCCCCACCATGCCCTGGAACCCTCTCATGGTATAACTTAATCAGCATTTGTTGTTTAAAAATCTTTTCTTGTTTTTTTATTTAGTATTATTTTCGGTTTTGGTTTTAATCTTGCTTGATTCGCAGGATCTGATGATGAAGGAGGTTAACTCTCGAGGAAAGACTATCGACGACATCAAGAAGGCTTTGACAAGTGTTCAGATCCATCCCAGGGTTGTCCCAGCCATCAAGACAGCCCATGCTGCAGGGTAAGTGTCTGAAAGTTTTTAGTAACTTGTGTTGAAAATTTAAATTTTGATATAACTTGCTGGAATATGATCGAAAGGGACGATAAGTTTTTGTAAGGGTTGAGAACTTAATATCAATTGTTGATTTGATTAATCTAACGATTAAAATTAAATTGATTTTTAATTAAATAAAGTGGATGGATTTATAAAAATACAATTTATTAGATTTAATTATTATTCTAAGTTTAAATCTCATTTGTTGAATTATTAATAAATAACGAACGGATTGTGTTACTAATTACTTTGGTGTGTTCTTAGGTGCGATTTGAAGGTGGTGAGTGACGCCAACACGTTCTTCATCGAGACGATCCTGGAGTACTTGGGGATCCGAGAATGTTTTTCGGAAATTTACACGAATCCTAGCTTTATCGACCAAGAAGGCAGACTGAGGATTCAGCCATTTAACGACTCATCCCCGCACTGCTGCACCAATCCTTGCCCTCCAAACATGTGCAAGGTAATATGTTCTTAATAATCTCAACTGATTATCAAAATTCCCTGCAAGCGCTTATATCGAAGATTCTCAACAGGGCATTGTGATCGAGAAGCTACTGTCAAGCCAACCGGAGAAGATATTCATTTACCTGGGAGATGGGCTCGGAGACTACTGTCCAAGTTTGAAGTTCAGGGAGGAAGACCATGTCATGCCGAGAAATAACTTTCCGGTTTGGGACCTTATTTCCAAGAATCCCTTGCTCGTTAAGGCTAAAATCCATGAATGGACCGATGGAGAAGAATTGGAAAATATCCTCTTGGGCACGATCAGCCAAATATTTTCTAGCTCCAGTTACATTCAGCTGATTGCAAGTTGCAGACAATGTCACCCTCCGCTGCCCCGGAACTCCACCGTCCTCTTTCCATGCCTCATTAGGCCACTCTAGTCACTGTTTTACTGCAATATTTTTACTTCAGAAGGTATTTTCGTAAATAATAGATTTCAAAACAAGCAGAATTGACTTGCAAGTCAAGTAAATAATGAAGTTATGTAGGATAAAGTATGAGTTTTTGGAAAGATAACAAGGTCTAAATGTTTCAGAAAGACAAGTTTATGTATGAAACTAATGTTCGAAGTATACATCCCTGTAAATTCCAGGCTCGTCTTGTCAACAGTTTTTGTCGCATTTTGACAGTTTGGTCCCGAGGGCTTGATGATATTCGGAAAAAATGAAATCCTTTTGGCGTGCTTGTCGAGTAAAAGAATAAGAACCAATTTAAAGAGAATGATCCCAAGTTAAGTTGAGAAGAGTCTAGTCAGATCTCGATCTGTTTGGTTTCTGAGTGTTGTACACAGGTAGCAGCCACTGAGGGGCGTGTCTCCTCCCACAACAGCGAATGTATAGGATTAAAATGGCTGCTATTACACCTAGAGGGATCGCCCATCTGAGATAGAGTTGAATGTAGTATATAGACTTGCGGATAAAATGGGAACAACTTAATAAATGTAACGCGAATGAGCCATTGAGATAACTTACCTGTCTAGGTCGAGAATGGGGCTGTATACCAATGTTTCCAAAGTTGCAACGATAACGTGCCAAACAGGGTTGTAGTATAGAGATTCAGCGGACCAGAACATTCTGGTGTAGGTTTCTAAGAAGATGAACATTATCCATGCAGCGATTTCTATCAGGAAGAATTTGATGATGAATCTTCCCACAACAACCATAATAAGGGAGAAGCTTAAACAGCCGACGATTGTATTCTTTAATAAACAGTGACCTAGCTTTACTTAACATCTGAAGATTTGCGGAAAGAAGTGGGTGTAAATAGTCTTGCATTGTATCAGATTAACGAATAACGAGCAGAAAATACTATTTCAAGAATAGGTATGTGTCTTCTCTCCTGACAGTTTCTTCCGGCAGCCTCTACTCCGGGGTGGAGCAAGAACTCCATCCTCTTGTAGCGATGGACTTTCTTCTCTACCCCTAGGAGATCTTGAACTTTCTTTCTGATTTTTCCTTTTCTTGTTTCCCTTTCCTGCTTTAGGTTTCATCCTAAAGCATTTGCCCTAGTCTCCGACTAGTCTTTCCTCCATGCCTTGAGTCACTCTGGCTCAAGTCCACCGGGGTTTCTGGCTGAGCTTTGGTAACAAGCCGGATCTGCCTCCCCGGTTCTGTTTCAGCGCTTTAGGTGGCTGAGGGCCAGGCCTCCGTCGGCCACGGTGTGTTTGAGGCTATGGTGCTTGAGGTTGTGGTTTTTTCTGCTGCCTTGAGGAATAAAACGAGGTGAGATGTGGTGGCTCTGTCTTGGGTGGCAGATCTGGTCATCCGGGGCACGGAGCGTTGTTGGTTGCTCTGGTCGGAGCGGGATGTGGACAGGAGGTCTGACAGGGCTCGGGAGGAGCTGGATCGATTGGCGTGACCGTTGGAACGGGCGGGTTGACCGGAGGTTGGCTCACAGTCGGTGCGGGCTGACGGGAGGAAGATGGGAGGTCGGACGGGTCGCGGCTGGAGTGGTGGAGCGGTTGTGCGTCGGATCGCTTGGGAGATCGAGGTTGGACGAGGTCGGAGCGAGTCCGCTGGGAGTCCGCCGGGAGTCGGTTTGCTTGGGGAGATTGGATGGGGCTGGGAGTCCGCCGGGAGTCGGTTTGCTTGGGGAGATTGGATGGGGCGCGGCTGCGCGTCGGAGTGTCGGAGCGTGAGATCGGCTTGCCCGGCGGCTGAGGGAGACGCGGCGGATGTTTGGGGTCCGGCGGCGGAGGTTTGGGTTCTGGTGGATGGAGTGCTAGGGTTTGATGATTGTGGGCCTGGTTTGGGCCATGGTCTCTGCCTGTTTTTCCTGCTCTTTTGGTCTTGTTGGCCCTCCTGGTCTTTGTCTGTGCTGCTTTGGTGGGTTTCTCGAGTCCGGCTGGTTTGTGGACTTCGGTGAGTTCGTTGGGATGGTGCCGATATGGCCTGATTCACATTGTCATGAACAAGACTTCCTCGTCGTAGAATGTCTTAGAATTTGTCCCTTCAGTTGTTTCACTTGCTCGTATTGTAATATCTGTTGTTGATGAAATATCCTCACCTTGAATCAAAAAAAAAAAAAGAATAGGTATGTGTGCATTACCTTACTCATTCTATTCTCGTAGTTGATTTTTGAGGGTCCAACACATTCTTCTACAAAACTGTGGTTGCACTGGAGGAAACCAGCATCAAACTTCGCCATTGAAGGAAGTCGGAGAACTTGAAGCTCTTCCATTTTATCCTCACATCTAGTATACAGAGATTCACAGAGCTTTCCCGAATTGTATTCATTTGTCAAAATGAAATTTTTGAACACCAAAATAAAATGAAAAGGTTGCAAAATTGTTGATAATTTTGACTCTTGAAAATATAAGGAATAAGCAGATGTTAGATAAACTTGGTTATTTCCTGATCTAATTGTTCGACCGATTTTTTAGCATGGTGTCGTCCAAAATGCTGCTCATCAAATGCTTTCATAGCTGCTGCTCGACCCTCCTCATGAGCATGTTCCAACGAATGCTCTGGGAGAGGGAAGTGCAGTTTGGCCATTTTCTCATTGTATAACTTCAAGCATTTTTCAAGAATGTCCTGATTAAAAATCTCGACAAGCGACCCTGTTGAAGGAATCTCTCCTTTATTAAGAGCTTCGAGGATCTGAAATACAAAATCCAGACGTTGATACACACCTTGTCAGAAAGGACGTGTATAATTGAATAACTGAATTGGGTGTTGTACATTTATTTTTTTCAGCTTATAAGTAGCACCTGTTCAAGAAAGGTTACAAATTCTTTCCCATTCAAAGATCTTCCTTGCACAATCTTTGGACGTATAATGGAAGAAACAAGCTTTTTCAGTTCATCTCTTTTCTTCACGACAGCGGATCAAGTTCACCATCAGTCATCTCACAAAGCTTTGTACGCTGTAGATGAGGCTGTTCAGAATAGCACAAAATTTATAGAATATCGTTAAATTATGCTTAATAAGACCACTTGACAATCAACAAGAAAACCAAAGCATCACTATAACCAGAAGATACAGTATGAAACAATTATGCATGAAAACTGAATAGATGTGCATAAGCATACTTGTGGCAAGGCTAAAAAGCTGTACTGTTGTCACATTTACCGCCAGTGAGTCACGGATCTTAACGGAGATGAACAAGAAACATTTTATTCGGAGACAATATATAATTCATGTTAAAAGTTCATTAAACTCTTGGTACGGTGACTGTTTAACAGTAACCTGTCATCGTAGACATTGGACTTCCCAACACTTTCAAAACCCTCCGTGTCAAGATAGATGACAGAAGTCTTAACCCCATCAATGTCAACCTCTAGTGGGGTTCCCCATGCCCAGACACCTGAAAATTACAAGATACAACAAATTGTGATCTTTGATTCAGGCATGAAATACATTTTTCCATAGTCCCTTTTACCCTTTGTTTTAGTATCACGCATGTGTCCAACTCCAAAACCTGAAAATATTGCAGTCAAAACATGTATACAATTAAAAAGTACATAACACTATTACAAATAACATACTATTTAGAAATAAAATGTGACCGGTATGTCATTAGAGCATTTATGATGACATTCCTCTATCTCAAACCTAAAAATGCATTTAAAAAAATGAACAAAGGCAAAACCTACCGTCATCACAAGATAGGACAGAAGTTGATTGAGCAGAAAAGATTTTCCTGAGCGATAAGGGCCAATCACCTTTTTAGAGAATTGAGAAAATAAGATTCAGACACATAATTAAAAATTTACTTTCGAACTGAATCCATTATTATTTGAACAAGTGCTTGTTAAACAAAGTTGCAACCAATATAGGTCGACCACAATACGTAAGATAATATAGAGTTATGAAGATTTCAGGCAATATTAATATTGTGCCTTTAAAACTTACAGCAACAGCCGCAATCGGATTTGTTATTCTTTTAAAGA